>JAJHPC010000011.1:5364679-5649679 GCA_024447665.1 Juncus inflexus
AATAAAATAACTGACCTTGTGACCATTAGGATAAAAAAAACACACAATCCAGGCCCATCCAGCTCTTATTCGAAAGTGCGAGGTCAGGACCGACCCATAAAAACAGCCAGGTAATAAATCTTACATCCCCCAACACACTTCACAAACAAATTACTCTATATGCCACATCGTTAATTCATTGGTTTATTTCCATTTTCATAAGAAAAAGTAAAATTACTCTCAATTCGGTCAATATCGTTCAACTGCACTATAATATTCTCCTCGCCTAATAAGTCCGATCTTGAATCGCTCCGAAAAGCCTTGTCCTCTTCAAATGGGTCAACTCGTTTCGTCAGAGGCGACTCCACTGTGCCTGAGCTCAAATACAATTTCAGTCTACTTCTAAGCTCAAATATTTTGAACCTAAAATTATACAAATACATATATTAGTAGCATCGTGGTTCGATGTATAAATACAATTAAATAGTATATTAGACCAAATATTTATGAATGAGCATAAGAAATAGAGATATAAATGAAAAACGAAAAATGAAGCAAACATTTAGTTGGATGATATGCTAACTTTTGAATCATGAAACTGAAAATTAATTAAATATAATTAATGACTAACCCTTATTGAATCCGGAATCAACACTAATTAACCAAATTGATCCCTCATTCAACACTAACTAAGCAAATTCAGCCCTAATTACATTAAAATTAGTTTAATTCAACTCTAGTAAGTCCAATTCGTATGCATCTCATTGACCCTAATTAGGCCAAATTGATCCTAAATTAGGCCCAATTAGAGAAGAAAGAGAGCACAAGACAAGAAAGAAGCACCATAGAATAAACTGAGTACCTTGTTCGAACTAGAGCAAGAAATGCGCGACTGAACGAGCATAGAAAAGACCGGCTCGACCTAGGGTTTTGTGAGGCGCGCCTCTTCGATAGGTTTGGAAGATCTGGCGCAGGTTGGAGACAGGCGTACGCCTGAGGGTTGGCGTCGGGTTGAGGGGAAGGCGGAGCGAAAGGAGCAAAGAAAAGGGAAGGTCGTGCTTGGTTCTGGTAAAGGAGTAGATTAGAGAGAGGGAGATGGTAGAAACGAAGTGGAGAGGATGGGAATAAATGAGCGGCCTGGATCTGTCATTTGTAAGCATCCTGGAGCAGTGGCTAAAGTATATAATATGTTCATTGAAAAAAAATCTCATCATAGTTAATTAAAATTAATACTACTAAAAATAAAATTTATGTAAGATTTTAGAGTATTAGACCCAATTTTTTTATAAGAAATTTTTTCCACATAAAAGATGTTGGATCAGATAAGAGGGGAAAATGTCCAAAATAAAAAATGTATTTTGTCAAAAATAAGTTGGAGGGAAAAATCCCTCCAAAGAGAAAGAATATTTTCTGAAAAGAAAAATTAGAAAATAAGTTGGAAGAAATAATATTCACCACTTTGAGATTTTCAGTAATAATTTTTTTGTAGAAAAATCGTTTAAATAAATAAATTAAATAAATCATTTGCTACCAAATATTCGTCTCAAATTATGTTACCCATTCTGCGACCAAATAATGGTTACTATATTTTTATTTTTTTTATCAACAAGATAAAATGATAGTTTGCAACTCTTTTTGCAACCAAAATTGCGACTAAATATTGTTGTCGTAACTAAAACGATATTTTTTACGACGGAATTAAATGTTCGTTGCAGAAGACTTTTTTTTCTACTACCAAATTTATTTTGGTCGTAGAAGATAACAATTAACTACCAAAAATGCTTGGTAGCAGAAAAATTGGTGGCAAATTCCATTTTTTGTAGTAGTGATGTAGAACTCACATTCCTTTATAGGAACTTTACTGTGGATATATCTTTGATACATGACAAGAGTTTTATGATCGCAAGAATTCTGAAATATTACAAGCTTCGAATTCATGAATGGATTAAAGCAAAGCATCTTATGATGAATCTATTTGGCAAAATAAATTGAAGAATTTAACTTAATCAAAATAGATGCGACCACCTTGATTTCAAGAAATTCAGTTGGAGTATAACAATCTTCCTGCATTACAACTTACACATCCTAATAGTTAGGAGTTGAAATCTATACAGACTCCTTGTCGTAAGATAAAACACATTGGCAAAATATTGAAAGAATTCAATATGCAAGAAATGTTCTTGCTCATGGTGTTCATATGAATGATAAAGAGATATACGAATGAGATCTATACTTTCCACCATATGTTGAAATGTTCAACATGAAAGAAAATATTCTTGCTTATGACATTCACATGAACAATAAAATGTTATAATAATTAGATTTTATAGCTACAACCATATATTGAATATTCAATATGTAAGAAAGAGCTCTTTGTTTGTGGCACTAATATGAACAATATGTTAGGGTTTCGGACGTGCATAACGCAGCGGAAAACAAAAAATTTCGTCCAAAACCAATCCGAGGATCCATGCGTATCGGTTAAATCAAAGAAATAAATCTTAAAGATACCTTTCGGATTACGCTTAATCCGTGACGCTCAAACCATGTGTATTGTCCATGTACCTCTAAATCGGTTACCGTTCTAACCGATTTTCCGTCCGTCTAGGCTGTCTAGCTCGGGTCGTGCGGAAGTCATCTACCACACACACAATCAGTCTCCACTGAAACTCTCAACAACCCGTTCTCATCTTCTTAGGCCGAATAGATCACAAGCGCCGAAAGTACGAACACCTCTACTGGTATCCACACGAACAAACTTCTTAAAACGGGAAGAAGAACAATATATATGCTAGTAACTTATTCTCCTCTTGCACAAGAAAACTCTTTTTCTTCTTCTTACAAAAGATGTATATAAATTCCTCTCATATAATCGCACTCTTTTGTTTTTGTCATACAAAAAGAACGCACCCCCGCACCCTTTCATAATTTTTTCATACAAATTAGAAATTATATTTTCTCTCTTTTGTCTCACAAAAGAGAAAGTGAAATGATGAGAGAGAGAATGATGTGTTTTGTTGAATTTGGAGTCCTCTATGTTCTTATATAGAGGTGAAGAGTCATGTCTCTTCACACTAAAAGATGTGTATGACATCACTCATTATTATCTATATGTCATCATCTAGATTCTTCTAGATTACATGATCTTTTGTGCTCATAGTCTTTATATACATATTATATATCACATCTTATCACATAAGATGACAATATCTTTTGTGACATTCTTATGCAACTCATCATATAAGTCGCTAGGATTTTCTACGCCCGTTTCAGTTTTTCTTTGTGTGTGACCCTGTAGGTTCACTTGTAACTACGCGAAAACGTGTCGTGGTATCATCACGTATTAACAAAAATATTTATAAGTCCTCTAATTCATTCACAAAGTGTATATGTGGAAATTGAGTTTAGGGTGTCGAACACAAGGAGACTGACTTAAGTAAAACGGGTTCACAAATCAATTCTCAAGTGCTAAGTGTTTATGCAAATTCCAAGGGTTATGATTTAAGAACGAAAAGTGTGTATAATGAAGTTGTTTAAGAGATGTACAGTAAAATAATAAAAGAAGGAATAATATTATTTTTTTTGTTTTATTTTAAGAGTTAACAAAAGATAGGGAAATTATAACATGTAAATCATTAATCACACAAGATAACAATTTTAATAGTTCTAGAAGCAAGGCTTAATTAATTTCCTTCCAAAAATTAATCAATTAATAAATTAAGATTAGATTGAACTTAAAAACTTCCATTTTCAAGTTTTTACATAAACTCAATTTAAAACCTAATTTAATCACAGAAACCTCTTCCAAGTATTCAAATGATCAAATAATTCTTAACACATCCGAATTTAAATTTAGACTAATTTTTTAATTAGAATCAATTTTGTATTTAAATTTTGAATCAAACATATTTTTCCGAATAATTCAACTCAAGCATTATAAATTGTTCAAGAATTAATCTTCTAAAATCACACAAATTGCATAAAACAAACATAAGATTTCATGACAAATTATACAAAAAGTCTTTCCTTACACAAAACTACTCAAGCATGCATACAAAAACAAAATTTACACACATGCTTGACAAATTATTAATTCAACAAAAGAGAGAGAAAAAAAAAATGAAGGAAGAAGAGAAAATTAATCAAACCAAATAATGGAGATCCAAGCTAGATCCTCCTTGGTCGATTTGAATCTCCTTTCAAATTTCGCTCCTTCTAGAATGAGATTTCCCTCTTGAAGAAGATTAGCTCTCTTTCGTGTCAACACCACAAAAAAAAATTAAGTTTTGGACAACTCTAAATAAGGTTATCCATGGAGAAAGAGAAAAATGAAGTAGAAGAGTGGTATTTACAATGGTTTTTAGGAAGAGAGAATGTGATGTGTGAGAATGAATGTGTAGGGATTTATTTATAGGAGAATTTGCCTTGCAAAAATTGAAAACAAAGCTTGTGGGACTAAAAAAAGAGGTTTGATCCGGTTTTGCCTTTAGGTAATAATTTGGGGGATATTAAACATTTCTCCATAATTAAAATACGGATATTATAGTAATTAGCAATTATTTTTATTTTTTAAATCAACTTTTTATTCCATGAAACTTGCCGAACAATGATGGAATAAAATGGAAGAACCACTCTTCCACTCTTTCACTATTACACTCTTCCACCTTTTGCGGAACGGGCCCTTAACGATGATCCTAGGGCGGGTTGAACCCGTAGGTTCCGTTGCGCATGTATCGTATATGGCTACGGGTTCCCCAACATAATATCGTGAAATGGTATGTCAAAAAGTATTTATCTATTTATTTATTACTTAGAATAAATAGAATAAATATGATTTTTTTCACATTATATTTCAGTCAAAATCTATGAAACATAGTTTTTTTTCTTTATTTTTTAATTTGTATGAGTTATTTTTTTTATAATTGGCAAATAACATTATACATTATGAATTCATTTTCAAACAATACTTTAAGAAGTTAAATCATATATAATCCGAAGCAGAGCGAGGGTTGCAGCTAGTTCTTTTAACACCTTCAACAACTACTTTTTTTTTAAATGGTGAGTAAATGTTAACTAGAAATTTGAAAAAACAAAAGAAAAAGCTCACTTTAGCATCCTTAACTCTTGGCTTTGTTCACTTTTGCACCCTTAAGTATTTTTTGAGCACTTTTGTTGTACCCTTAACTATTTTAAATGATCACATGTGTACTCTCCATCCTTTAAATACCTAGTCAACAGTTAAATACTTATGTGGCTGGATGACATGGCAATAAATAATAATAAAAAAATTATGAGTTTGATTGATTATAAAGAAAAGGAAAAAAAAACAAAAACAAAAACAAAAACCCACCCTCTCTCTCCCCTCTTTGCCTCTCCCCCAAACGAAATAAAGAAAGAACAAAAGAAAAAAAATCCGCCCCTCCCTCCAACCTTCGCCCGTCGCAGGCCAGTTCACCGGCCGCCGGTCGTCTCACCCCTCCGCCGCCCATCTCCTCGCCGGCCTCCACCTCTCCCTCCTTGTAAGCCCTGCTCCCTCTTTTCTCTCTGATTTAAACTTATTTTCAATTCTTTTTGTTTTCTTGTTCTTGTTTAATCCAAATTTTTTTAGATTTGGTTTAAATTTTGTTAAATTAGACATAATTGATGCATAATTTGATTAAATATACTTTTACATTTTATTCTTTTAAGCTACATAGTGTCCAATTAATAACCTAATTGGTCTTTATTTTTTTGTTGATTAATTAATTAGAGACTACAATCCTAATATCTACGCATGTTCAAGATCAAATGCAACACCCTTCCTCCTATTTTTCATCACATAATTAATTTATTAAAAAAAATTTGGATTTTGTTATTTTTTCCTTCATTAAACTAACTAATTAAATTGTTTATTCAATATTGTAAAAAATTCGGTAATGTACACCGGTTGTTCCTTTAATATTTTTTACAATGGTTTATTTGTTTCGAACGGTTCCGATTGAGTGTATGTTAATGGTCAAAATGACCAATTGGGGGGTTTTGTAGATATTTTAACATACACCAACCTTAAATGCATGATAGAAGAGAAATTTCAACATACTTAACAATTGGGGCAAGAAGCACAATAGCGGTAATTTACATTATTTATTTTAGTTATGTGCTTGGTCGTACTCTGAACCGCAATATTTAGAGAATTTAGGATTTATTCGGGATGTATCAGTTGAAGCAGAAAACAATCTTTTAAAGATTGATCCAAAGCATTGGTGTAGAGCAAATTTCAAGGAATATTGTAAGTGTGGTAGTCGATAATAATATGTCCGGAATATTTAATCTTTGGATAAAAGATTGTAGACATAAACCAATTATAACCATGTTAGAAGAGATTAGACACAAGGTTATGACTAGAATTGTAATGACTGCACGTGAAGGTTAGAAATTTTCGGACGTGTGCCATAATATTTGTAAAGACCTAAATGATAATATTAACATAAATAAAAAATGTCATGTAATTTGGAATGGTCAAGACGGTTACGAGGTTTTGCAAAATGTCACTAATGCGAAAGGGAAAATCAAAGAACATGGGTATGGTTGATATGGCAACTCGTAGGTGCTCTTGTAGGATGTGAAATCTTTCCGGTATACCATGTCCGCATGCTGTTTGTGTCATATATAGCATAAGAGGTGAACCATTAAATTATGTGGCGGATTGTTTAAAAAAAGAAATGCACTGCGAAACGTATTCTCATTTCATGACACCGGTTGTCGGTAGGCAAGATTGGCCCAAAACGCGTTTTGATGCTTCATTACCTCCTTTAAATAGAAAGATACCCGGTAGACCTAAAAAGCATGCTCAGCGTGAAAAAGGTGCAATGCCAAAACCAACACCTTCTAAAAATGACAAAAACGGGGCAAATTGTTAAATGTAGTTGTTGTCGCCAAGCGGGTCATAATAAAACTACTTGTCCCAAAAAGAAGAATGAGGTAATATTCAATTTGTATTTTTATAATTAATCTTAATATAAATTTTATTTTAATGTTAATTTCTTTTTTTAGGATTATAGTAAAAAATCAAGTGCGCCGTCGTCTGCTAGTCAATCTTCGAATCAGACTCCACATAATTAGATTGTGTTGAATGTTAACAACTTGTATGCATGAATTCAGTAATTTCTTAATGTGAATTTCTTATTTACTAATATTCATTTTATGTATTTTCAAGAATTCATGGATATCTTGTGTGTTCTTTATGTTTTTTCAAGATTTCATGGATATTTTGTGTGTTTTTAAGGACATGTTTGAATTTTATGACATTAGTTGTTTCTTTATGAATTTCTACGAAATTTTTTTCACTTGTATTATTTTATCGCATTTTTATGTGAATTTCATGTATTTGTAAGACCTTTCATAGTGTTGAAACTAGATCAAACATTTAGTTAAGTTGTAGCCTAAATATTTAAGACATTCTATTAGAGACATTTCGTCAAACAACTTAGCTACATTCATCCCCACATACATACACCCAAGAATACATAAACCAAACACCAAATAATTCTAATAATCCATACAACTTAGTTGCCATAATCCATAAACCAAAAAATATTAATATAATTATCACTCAAAATACATAAGACTAAGTATTCATTTTCACATCGATCTTTTATGCGTCGGCATAATCTCTCCAAGCATCAAACGAATTTTAATATGATTATTTTTGGTAAACCGTTCTAGAAAAAAAAATCAATCAATTTCATTTCATATATTGAAATAATAAAATAGTATTTTAAATACCATTAACATGAAGTATAATTAGAATATAATTAACCTTAATTAGGCACTACATAAACCAAATTTGGCCCAATTTATTTAAAATCTAACCACAATTAATTATAAAAAAACTATAAATATAATTTATCAAAAATTTAGACAAAATGAATTGATTAAAAATAATAAAATGTAGAGACATATTTAATCAAATTGGGTACCAATTATGTCTAATTTAACAAAATTTAAACCAAATCTTAAAAAAATTGATTAAACAAGAACAAGAAAATAAAAAGAAATTAAAAATAGGTTTAAATTAAAGTGAGAAAAGAGAGAGGAGGACTTACAAGAAGGGAGAGGTGGAGACCGGAGAGGAGATGGCCGGCGGTGGCCGTCCGCCGGCAAACTTGCCGGCAACGGGCGGAGGTTGGAGGTAGAGGCGGTTTTTTTTTCTTCTTTTGTTCTTTCTTTCGTTTGGGGGGAGGCAGAGAGGGGAGAGAGATGGAGGGAAGGGGGGTGGGTTTTTATTTTATTTTTTTTCCTTTTTTTTAATCAATCCAACTCAAATTTTTTTTCTATTATTTATTGCCATGTCATTGTACCATATCAGTATTTAACTGTTGACTGGACATTTAATGGATGGAAGATGGACATGTGCTCATTTAAAATAGTTGAGGGTATAAAAGTGCTAAAAAAATATTTTAGGGTGCAAAAGTGAGCAAATCCACGAGTTAAGAGTGCTAAAGTGAGTTTTTTTCAAAACAAAAATAAAAACTCATGTATTGTCATTTAGTTATAGAGAAGTCTCGACGTTATTAAAAATTGGTAAGAAAGACCCCTCTATTTTGAAGGAAAAAAATTTGACGTGATCTCAAGTTTTTGTTGATCTCAAGTTGATACAACCAAGGGTTTGATGAAGACAATTTATTCATTTTTTGCCATTTTGCCAATTGGTATTGGACTATGACTCCTATATTTCCAAATTACCACAAATCTAGATAGTTCTCTATGCGAGATATGGCTTTATCATAGAGGTAGAATGCCGAAGGAACAAGCTATAAAATGAGACGTATTATCGATAGCTGGAGTTTATTGCATATGGCTTGAATGGAATAGGCGGGTCTTCTCTAACCAACAACGGCCAAGACATGTATTGCTTAGATGGACCTCAACGGAGGTTGCTAGTGGATAGATCATTGCTGAAGAAACCCCCGCCTTCACTTCTTCGTTTCTCTCCGTTTGTATTGCTTGAGTCTGTTTTAGGTTGTTTGAAATTTTTCTTTCTCCGTGTATTTGCTTTTGGCAAAAATCTGATGTAACTTATGCAAGGTTTGTCCCGGATTTCAAATGATCCTAGACCAATATTCAGAAAGGATCCCAAAAAAATTAAAATCATAGTAAATTATATATTTAAAACATACAATGCAAAGAAAAATATATATCTATTCTTTTACTTTTAGTACATAAAAAACAAAACAAAACATATAGTATCAACATTATATTGAATAAAAAAATCTATAATCTTATAATCATCATTTGAATATAGGTCTCTTCGAAAAATAAGCAAAAGTATTAATGATTTGATTAGTATCTATCTCGTCCGCTAAATCACTTTCAATCGACAATAAAGCTAATCTGTTTAATCATTCTTGGGACATTGTAGATCGAAGATAGGTTTTAATTAATTTTAGTTTTGACAAACTTCTTTCTCCCGAGGCCACTGTAACCGGTATCGTCAAAAGTACTCTGTAAGCAATCCAAGCATTTGGAAAATTACCCTCCAAATGCTCCAAATAGTTAAGTACGTCAATTGGTATTTTGCTCTCTTTTGGCAATATAGTTTTCAAACACTTTAACTCCACAAACAAATCATTTCCATTAACATCCGAAACTCCATTATGCTTCAATTTTTTTCCAAGATTGAAACAATAATTCTTCAATATTTCATCACTTGAACACGCGTTTTCCATATCAAACAAAAAAACCAAAATTTTATTGATAAACTTCAAATTGTTGAAATCTAGATTTGAACGATGAAAGTATTTGATCTACAATAAATAAAAAGTAATCCGGTCATAATTTTTCCAAAGCCGAACATGTTACATCTTAAACTATCTTCCTCATCAAAGTGCTTCTTTCTTTTAATAATTTATTTTTCAACAATCCTATGTTCAACCCCTAATGCCTTCGCCATTTCAATCGCATCACTCCATGCCTTCTCAAAATTAACTTCTCTATACCGTCTAAAATAATTAATAAGGCCGTCTAATTGATCTCTTGCAACATCCATATATATGCTTTGATTTTGAAGAATCTTGCTAACCCCATTAAAAACAAATAATATGCTGTACCAAATAACAACACTTAATAATAATTCAAAAGATCCGAGTTCACTAGTTGCAAGAATATATAATGACTTTTGGTACCATTATCCGTGTCTTTTTCATTTGCTAAATCCATCATAGCATTCCTTATGCTTAAAATCTTGAATCTTAAAGGCTTAACACATTCAATTCAACTTTTCCAACGCCTTTGTGATAATTGCTTAAGCGTAAAACCCTTAAGGCCTCCGCATGTTCTAGCATAACCGCTCATCATTGTGTTGAAGAAGAGAACAACACATAAAGACGTTGCACCACTCAATGAAAATTTCTTGCTTCAATAGAAGAATCAGCCATATCGCAAAGAACGAGATTGAGACTGTGACATCCATATGGCGTATAAAATTCTCTAGGATTTTAGAAATGATTTTTTTTTCATTATAGTTCCATGCATATCATAATGTACACATTAAAAATGCTTTTGCCTATTATGTTAGAAAAAAAAACATAAATAAGTTGAAGTAAGTAAACTTTACGTTTACTAATAAATATTACTTAATATAATAAATCAATAGAAAAACTGTAAGTTTTTCTATTATATATTTCTGTTATGCAATATTTCCTGGATTGGAAAAATATTTGACTCATTTATAGTCTCGATATTATAAATATTTTGACGGACAATTTTATAAACTTAATAAACTTTCTGAGACAATGCATATTGTTAATATTTAATTTTGTCCACTATCAATAAATAATAATGCACTTATAATTTCTATTATGAACAAATAAACTTTGATTCATAATTAAAAAAATATATATATATTGATAATGATAAAAATAAAACAAAATGAAAAAATATTTCTTTATACCTGTAAACATTTCTTTCTTTACGTCGTTGTTGTTAGTGTATCTCTAGATCTAGCTCATGATATCGTTATTATTGGTGGTCGACATTTTATTATTGTGGTAGATAAAATTGATATCTTTATATTTCTCTTTTCATTTATGGAATCTTAATAAAGATCCATAAGATTATATGGCGTACGACAAGTACATACCGAATATCTTTTACTACCACATGTAAACCATGAGCTTGTAGATTCTTCGAAAAATTATCTTTTTGAGCTTTTTGTCTTTTATTGTACGATTTTCTTATTGCAACCATCATGCTGCCAAGTTATTTTTGACCGCATCCTCTTTCACGTCCGAATCCACAACCATGACACTCATATATGGAACCATTCATTTCAGGGAAAGATATATAATCAGATAGACAAGTTTTATGTTTTTATTTTATTTTAGTTTTGGAGCATCATATATTATAAATTTATTTCTGTAGGCAACACAATGAAGACTCTTCCGGAGTCTTCAACAATACAAATGTTGCGTTAACATTTGATTTCATTTTTGTCAAATTAGAGAAATATTTTATAAATATTATGTAAGTTGTTGAAATGCCTGATGGACATATGTATTAATCATCCATTTTGGATTTCATTTTTGTTTTTACATTAGTCTCATTTATGCCGTCAATTGCAGCATTCATTTCTGGAAGTGCAACGGGTTAAATATATATTATTCATAATTTTCATCCCTTTTTATTTTCAAACTCATCATTTTTCTTCTTTACAATAAGACATGATATTATTGCTTGAATATATTTGAAAAACTCTCTTCTTTTATTGCTACTTCAAGAGCAAAATAGAAGTTAATGAATGTTCCTTTTCTTCAACATAAAATTTTTGTTTTCAAATTGTTTCTTGAGAACTAATCTTCAAGATTGATAATTTTATTTACTGATTTATAATATTTCTACTTCAGGTGCATTCACTAAAATGAACAATCTAGTCACTTCGGGTGTATTTAAAAGGAAAAATAATATTGCAACTTCAGGTGCATAAATAGAGTAAATATGCAACTTCTAGTGTAGTAAGAATAATTAGTCCGCAACTTCAGGTGCAACAAAAAAAATTATTCTGCAACTTTTTGTGCAGTCAAAAATTAACATGAAACTTCGGGTGCAATAAAAATTCAATTTATAACTTTAAGAGAGCTTGCATCAATACCAACGAGCATCATAAAAAACAAAAATTCGAGCAAGAAACCCGAAGAAAAATATTCTTTGTATAAGAAAATGATAATAATTATAAGTTGTACCTTTGAAGCGGAATTGAAATATGGACTTAAAATTTCTTTTGATAGTCTTATGCTTCGAAGCAGATTTTAGTTACGTACTTTAGAACTTGAAATATATTTTGATAGAGTCTCGTGCTGATAACGTGTTATAAAATAACTAAAATAAAGAGATAAAAAAAAAGGAGAAATAAGAGAGTAATATTTCATTTCATTTTATATATTTGTTACATTTACAAGTCTTTATTTATAGGGTGAGAACCCTTGAACTAATTACAAGATAATTAATGACAATGTATTGCATATTGAGAGAATGTATATAAGATAATTAATAACAGTACATGAATATATCATGAATATATGGGGGCGATGTATTAGGAGTTCAAGAATGATGTATATGCACATTCATACAATAATTATTCATAACAGTATCAATATTATCTAAATATTATATATGTTTTTTTACCTCATTTTACTATTTTTTTTGTCTGGAAAAAGGTTTAACTATTAAGCAATGAACACCTAAGCATATGTTCAAGTTTGTAAAGATGAAGAGTGTAAGTATAAATATATGCAATATTTACTGAATTTTGTTTTTCTGTGGCAGTTTTAGACATATATATTAATATATATAATTTTGAATGTGCTTTGCTACAGTATCTCTCACTAGAATGTGCCACATCATTTATATTTTTCAAGGCCATTAAATTATGATCCAAAGGCTCATAATTGGGTCTAGGATATGACCAATAAAATACATGAAACGTATGCAAAACACTCACATTATATTGCATGAATATATGAGATAAAATAAAAAAGAATATTAGATTCCATAATAAGAAATATATGAAAGGAAAAAAAAATAACAGAAAAATCGAACCTAACAAATAGATTAAAATTTGTAACTAATAATAGATTAAAGTTTGCGATGTACATGTAATGATTGATGATTGATAGTAAGATTTTATTTGTTGCAAATTTTTCTATATGTTTGATATGTTATTATCAGTTTTATAAAGTCATGATACATAATGCAAAATAAAAGTATATGTTATTTTACTTCACTGTGCTTCATTGTTTTTTTTCATTTGATACTTTCATCTATGATATCCGAAAGAAAAAAATACGACTAAAAATTTCGCGCAAAGCGCGTGCATTCGCTTGTATCATTAACTTTTATGTAGAATCATAACAAATAAATGAAAGTAGTACAAAACATAACTTTTATGTTCTCATCAAAAGATCCTAACCTACTAACCTAGTCCCTTCTCTCTCCAGCCCTTCTTTCTTTAGGGGCTTCAAGCTTTGACAACAATGGAAAATAGCCAAGAAACGAAAAAAAAATCGAAAAAATTAGAAAAAAATTGAAAAAATCACCGACGACCAAATCGGGTTGAATCAGACTGGGGGCTACCGATTCTGAGTTGACTAGGCCGATTCCGACTCGGAATCGGCGAGAGTTTTAGAACCATGATCCGAGTATCTGATACGTGTATAAGTATCCGATACGGTATCAGATATGACACGGCTGGATTTTTGAAATATCTGATACGATATGATACAACATGGGGAATCAGTATCTAAATTTCTAACAAAAGGATGGATTCAATGTAAACTATTTTTAGGAGGTTCTTCGCAAAATTTGCTTTTATTTAAAGCTAAAGCTTGCTTAACCAAACAAAAAATCCCCATTTTCTTCATTCATTCATAGATAGAAGAGAAATTCCAAATCACCATCGGTTCATGGATGCTGGGTGGAGGAGCTATCTCCCGTTATTCCATCAAATTATCCTAATTTAATCCAATCCATTTGCAGTTTATCTAACTTGGTGAGTCTTTGATCCAGAAAAGTTCTCTTCTTTCACCTAATTTGTTCAAATCTGAGCTCTTCTCTAATCTTCTCTTGGATCCAATCGTTTAGTTCACCCCAATTAGTCTCTCACTCATTTAGTGTGAATTCAATTCAATTGGGTCTCCTTTGAATTCTCCTTTAGTTCTAATTTTGGGGCCAATTCATTCTAGCCGTTCATTGAGATTATACCTTTAAGCTGCCAGACGATGCCTCGTTCTAATCTTCAATTCTCTCACCCAATTAGACCGCAATAGATGTTCCTTAGTCTCCAACCGCTTGTACCGGGTCGAAGGTCAAAGTCGGCACCTGTCTCTCTTCATGTCACGTCAGCCATAGCTCTCATTCTACCAACCCTTTCAAAAATGATGAAATATGTTATTTAATTCTCAATTGTTTCTTAGAAATCATTCAACTTTAAAAAATGACTAAATAATTTATTCAACTCTCAATTATTCCCATCAGTCACTCAACTTTAAAAAATGATTAAATATGTCATCTAGTTAATTGAAAGTTGAATAAGTTCTGAGAAACAATTGAAAGTTGAGTGAAATCTAAGAAATATTAAAAGTTAAGTTATCTATTGGTCATTATGAGTAGCTTGAGATGTATTTGGTGTGTAACACTTATAAAAAAAAGAGGATTGTTAAAATTCAATATCTTAGAAATTGATCAAGAAAACTAGTTGTCATTAATATAGTTTTAATTTTGTGACCAAAATCAATTCAAATTAATGAAAATACTTAATTTCTGACCCACCATTTCTGACTTAATAATCTAAAAAATATCATTGTTGACTTATTGGCATACTTAATCTAGGGTTCATTAAATAAAATATTTAAGAGATAGGTTTCAATACTGATATATATGCCGACTAATCTGAATTTACTTTTTTAAGCTTTCAGAATTTTTTTACGACATATAAATAAAAAATGATCCTTACACTTATATTATGGGAGAAATTCTATCATGTCTCTTTCCATGATGTGTAAATATATAAACGAACACCAAGTAATTCAAAACGCACAGACCTCACTCGGCTAGAATACATGAGAATGATCTACAACTGTATGTATCTAATTTGAACCCAAACGACTTTTAACCCAAAATGACAAACGAAATTTCACAAGATGTTCTATTATATAATACCCAACTGGCATATGTCTTTTTCTCAAATTATTGTTTGGTGAACAAATCCAAATGGCATTTGATTTAAAAAAAATGTATCGAGCCAATAGTTTTTGGAGGTTAGAAAAGGCCATGAGTTTTAGGTCCATGCCTTTTCCCAATCTAGGTTTTATAGCCCTTGTTCTTCCAAAAAGTGTTTGTCCAATTCTTTTAACACCTTCAACAACTACTTTTTTGAAGCATGTTTTGTCATTTATTTATAGAGAAATCTCTACGTTATTAAAAGTTGATAAGAAAGACCCTTATATTTTGAAGAGAAAAAATTGTATATGATCTCAGTTTTTGTTGAGTGGAAAAAAGGAAGCGCAAGAGAATGGAAGGGATGAGGATGAATTTTCTTCTAATTATTTTTGAGAATAATTGTTAAATGGAGGTTCTAAGAGTATTTTAAGTATGCTCGGAGGTCTACCTTCAATCAACTTTCACATGGACTAATTATGTACGCAGTTGAAATGGTTAGCGAAAACAATTAGAAAATGAAGTGAAAAAGGGAGGCATGATCCGTTGTAATGATAGAAATGTTGGGGGATTTGGAAAGAGAGGAATAAAAGAGTGTTTAATGATCATGTCAAATCTTATTATTTTATGTATACCATTACTTTGCACATAGGTCAATTTGTGGAATTGTCACTTTTGACTCACGTGTTAATAATGTATTTTCCTTTGTTTGGCATGCTCTTGTTTTTTATTTCAAGCATCTATTTCGCAAGTTTTCTCGTTTAATAATTTGCTATTTATCTGTTGATGTATGATCTTTTCTTCCGATTCATGAAAAAATGATACGCAACTCGTCTATCACGCCTAAAAACGACTAATTTAGGTAATTTCATGGTGAGGTCTATTTGTCATAAAATAATAATGGAAAGATATTTTATGTATAAATTGTATCAACGAAATTTACATCCATTACCCTCTAATTTGTTGGATAACAAAATATGGACTCAAGAGAGTAATGAAGTGGACGATTTTCCTTTCATTCTCTTTCATTTACCTTTTTTAATTACGAGGATCTACGGAAATCCAACTCAATCAAGTTTCAGAGGTAAGAGAATATATTCTTTTATTTATTTTTACGAATTTTCTATCTGCAATCAGATCCGCCCCTTTTTGTTTCCATTAGGGTTTGATAGTGCTATGTGGTTTTATTTTGAATTCTTTTGATGAAACCAATAAAAAAAGATATTAATTAGCAAAGGAAAGAAATGAAATAAGATGACTTGATCAACAACAAAAAGTTCGTAAAAAGTCCTCAAAAAACTAAATTCGAAATAATCTTGTGGAAATAAGAAATACCTAAAATCAGTGCCAAATTCACCAAATTATGGGTTCCAATATTTAAATATCTCTTGAATTGGCAGCAAGTTAGGTCTTTTTGATCCTTGATCCCAACAATTGTGCTACTGGAAAATATTAGATCAAGAACTCGATTTTCACCATCCTCCTAAATTCTAACCTCGTTTTCCTTTGAAAAGATGACGAATTTGAACTCTAATTGCGATTGTGGAGCTAATTCGAGCTGAGAAATCCATCCGTCAGCCGTCCAGTTCCACGAACCAAGCTCTTTTGCAGGCCCAATTACTCCCGCGTGCTCCCCAAATTCAACTTGATGGTAAAATCGAAACCTAATTTCAATCATCCCTCTTTCTCAGTCAAATTGCTCATCTTTTCCTCACTCCTACATCCAAATCAAATCAAACAATGCCTTCAGTTCAAACCATCAATCAAATGATTCAAAATCAAACATTGTGTTCAATTCAAAACATCAATCAAATGATTCAAATCAAATCAAACAATGGGTTCAGTTCAAAACATCAATCGAACGATTCAAATCAAGTTCACCGCCGATGAACGGAGGTGGCGTTGGTGGCGGCGGAGGAGCAGTGTAGCCGGCGAGGCGGGAACCCGCCATTCATGAACGGAGGTGGCGCTGGTGGCGGCGGCGGAGTAGTGCAGCCGGAGAGGGGGAACCCGACGGCGCGCAGCCAGTCAAAGAGAGGGGTGGGAGAGGGAATAGAGGGGCGGGAGAGAGAAGGTAAGTTTCAGAAGAAAGGAGACATTCGCTTCGCTTCGGAGAGAGAAGAAATTACAAACGCAAATAAATCTTATCCATCCATAATTTTATCAAGTGGTCCATATTTAGTAAACACCGGTACCGGTGTATGGTTGACTGTAGAGAAAAATTTTCAGCTTTAAATCCTATTAATAATATATAGAGAATTTATATCATATGTCCCTCGTATATCTACAAAAAACTTGGACTAAGAAAGACTCAAATTTGAAACCTCTCGCTCATTCGAGTGGTGTTTTCACTTCTTGAGCTAGAACTGTTAGCCTCTTTCATTTACTTGGGGGTGGTGATAATTACATAAAGAATATTGATATTTACGGGCTTGTTTTCTTTTTGGACAAGTTTACTTCTATATTGAAATGGAAAGAAACTAATTAGATATTTCTAATTATATCTTTCCATATTAACTTCATAATGAGGGCATCTTCCATCCTTCTTTACTTCAGAGAAAAAAGAAAAATAGAAAAATTAATTATTTTGTCAAATTCATTCACTCCAAAACCTTTAAATAACATCAATTATTTAAATTTCGTGTTTCTTATGTTTTTTGTGAATCCAGGACCAAATTGATACATTCAATCCGAATTGACTTTTAGAATGAGTATATATATTTTATCTTTTAGAATCTAGTTTATATAATATAATATATATAATATATAACCAATGCAAATTGGAAACAAGTATATAGTTGAAATAAAGATAATTGTGTTGTTGGGAATTGTGAACTATAGTCTTAACTCTAGAGTAATCATAAGTGTGAAAACCACACATTTTTATTTTTATTATTTTTACTTTTTTTGACATTTTTCATAAGCATAATATACATATATTGTTGATTTTATAACATCAAGGTGTTCGCACCTTTTGATACAAGTTGAAGTGCTACAGTTGTGTGCTTATTTTTTGAATAAAGGTTTAGATCCGGAATTTTAGTATTTGTAATAATTAGGATAATGCTCGCGCTTGGTGGCGATTATTTCAATTTTAGTAGTTTTTTTTTTGAGAGAGAAATACAAGCGATCGTTTGATGTTTGTTCTCATTTAGATGGGTTCGTATATGTTGGGAAATCCATAGCCATGTACGTTACATGCGCAGCGGAACCTATGGATTTAGCCCGCCCTAGGATCTACGTTAAGGGAATAAAAGTACGAGATTAGTCATTAAAATTTATACCTCGGATCTTCCTGATCCGCGAGACAAGGAACGGATGTAGGTCTGAACTTTTCCGACTCGCAACCGTCTCCTTCCCGAAGCTCGGCTTGCCAAGCTCCTTCCTATTGCTCAGCTCGAAGAACTTCGTCTTGAAGCTCGGCTCCCGAAACTCTTCATGAAGCTCAGCTCGAGAGATAGCTTCTTCTCCTAGGGATGAAGATAGATCGCTCGCAAGTTCTCAAGGTAAAGAACCTCTACTCGTATCCACGCGAATTTCACTCGAACGGAATAACCGGACTTGGCTAGACAAGTCCGGAAATGCTTTCCGAATATCTCAAAACTCTCTCTCTCTCTTTCTGTGTAAAAGACGGTCTCTTAGGCTTCTGAATTGTCTATCAAATAGAGAGACCACACTCTTCTATTTATACTAGAGAGAGAGGCGAACAATTGCTCAGTTACCATAACTAAAACCCTAATCTGCGCCTATTCCGTTGTCAACGGAATAGGTATTTCCATAACGAAATACTTGGCAGCTAAGGTTATTACAATTTCCATATATATTCCGTTGGGAACGGAACTTTTCCGTTGCCAACGGAATGATATTATTTTGTTCAATCAATTATCCAATAATTGATTATTTCGTTCACCAATTTATACATCATATGTATAACTGTTTTGAGGCATATTCATCCCATAAGAATGGAGTTTATTGTGTGACCGTGTAGGTTCCATTTAACGCTGACAACGATCTTCTAAAGATCGTAAGTCATAAGTAACCTCTAGACTGATGTCATGACTACCCATGTTAAATGAAATGATCAGCGATCGTAAACCCACATGAATAGACATTTGCTTATTCCTTTTGTACTACGATATACATGTTGATCACAAGGCACGGTAATATGTCATCCTTGAGTTTGATCAAAGTCTCTTTCCTGATCGAGAATTAGACTGAGTAAATACAAAATGATATTAACAACACATGTTAATCCATTTTGAGCATGGCATGACCCATGCTGAACGCCATTTCCCTGCGTACCCTCCTTTACAAAGACAATCCTCCATATGCTCAGCTTTGGCATGACTCACATGGAAGACTGTCTAAGTACCGAGGGCTTCAGTGACATGGGGGCACTTCTTAACTTAACATTCTGAAGGATTTTATTTTAGATTTATAAATATAAACATCATAGAAACTAAGTTAAATATGGTATGAGCCTAATCCTCACGAGCGATAATGAGGTTCTTAATTCAAGATCTATCTCTAGATTGCAGGAGTAATCTTCAACGAATCCTTCATTGTGTGTGCGAAGATCCAATGCCATCTTCCGAAGATTGCGCCAAGATCTCTTGCCTTGAAGTCTTGAAATAATATCTATTCGAAGAACCATCCTATAGCTAGAAAAGGTAATTTACAAATTTGGACAACTCACAGGTTGCCATAATTACAACTTTGGACAACTCACTGGTTGCCATAGATATTAAATAATATTACAAGCGTTCACACACAAGATTATATCACAGAACAATCACAGATCTAAAGCTCATACCATATTTGTATATTTAAATTCAATGTATAACAAAAATTAGTGCATCTCGCAAAATCAGCATTATTCCGTTGGAACGGAACTATTCCGTTCTCAACGGAAGTAATCCGTTCTCAACGGAGACGTGCTAGAAATTCGTATTTTCTTTTGTTTTAGTTCCGTTTCCAAAACGAATTTCGAAAAACTATTTTTCGAAACTCCAGGAAATCATAATATCCAATATTATATTTCCAGAAACTATTTCCGTGATGTTTTGAAATAATATTTTTCAAAACCCTAAAATTTATTATACTAGAATTTACTAAATTTTAAATATGTAATCGACGATTATTTCCTTAACGAATGCTCTGATATCACTGTTGGGAAATCCATAGCCATGTATGTTACATGCGCAGTGGAACCTATGAATTTAACCCGTCCTAGGATCTACTTTAAGGAAATAAAAGTACGAGATTAGTCATTAAAATTTATACCTCGGATCTTCTTGATCCGCGAGACAAGGAACAGATGTAGGTCTGAATTTTTCTGACTCGCAACTGTCTCCTTCCCGAAGCTCGGCTCACCAAGCTCCTTCCTATTGCTCGGCTCGAAGAACTCCTTCTTGAAGCTCGGATCGCGAAACTCTTCTTGAAGCTCGGCTCGAGAGATAGGTTCTTCTCCTAGGGATGAAGATAGATCGCTCGCAAGTTCTCAAGGTAGAGAACCTCTACTCGTATCCACACGAATTTCACTCGAACAGAATAACCGGAAATGCTTTCCGAATATCTCAAAAATCTCTCTCTCTCTTTTTCTGTGTAAAAGACGGTCTCTTAGGCTTCTGAATTGTCTATCAAATAGAGAGACCATGCCCTTCTATTTATACTAGAGAGAGAGGTGAACGATTCCGTTTCCAACGGAATAGGTATTTCCATAACGAAATACTTGGCAGCTAAGGTTATTACAGTTTTCATATATATTCCGTTGGGAACGGAACTTTTCCATTGCCAACGGAATGGTATTGTTTTGTTCAATCACTTATCCAATAAATGATTATTTTGTTCACCAATTTATACATCATATGTATAACTGTTTTGAGGCATATTCATCCCGTACGAATGGAGTTCATTGTGTGACCGTATAGGTTCCATTTAACACTGGCAATGATCTTCTAAAGATCGTAAGTCATGAGTAACCTCTAGATTGATGTCATGACTACCCATGTTAAATGAAATGACCAGCGATCGTAAACCTATCTGAATAGACATTTGCTTATTCCTTTTGTTCTACGATATATGTCTTGATCACAAGGCACGGTAATATGTCATCCTTGAGTTTGATCAAAGTCTCTTTCCTGATCGAGAATTAGACTGAGTAAATACAAAATGATATTAACAACACATGTTAATCCATTTTGAGCATGGCCATGCATTTCCTTCAGTCCTAGTTCATCAGGGTGCCCAGAGATATCTCCCTCATGACGAGAGGAACAAATCTCATCTTGGTCACTCACATTCATCGTCATGGTTCAGTACATACCTAATGATGACCCCAATGATCATCCCATTACGGATGACGTAGGATCATATTAAAGTATGCAGTTCCACATACAGGAATCCATGGTGACCTCAAGTCGTAGGAACAAGCACACTATTTATATGAGAATCACTAATGACATATACCATGCATATTCTCATAGTATGGTCAGTCCAGTACGTGTTCTCTAACATGTACCTATATTCCAGACTTGACATCTCTATGTCCATGATCAGCAGAACATGATCATCCAGCCTGTGAATATACTAGTGTGGATATGTAGCTTCTTACCTGAAGTATGTCTATCTCTATAAACATCCTACATATCATTAGGGACAATTTAGAATGCCATTTGTTGGTTCACATTTCTACTATCAGAATCATGTATTCTGATGATGTGAACCCGAAGTATCATTCTTGGTTGATATATGATTTCACAACCCATACACACAGATATATAAGAAACAATTTTTATTGAATAAATAATAATGTCTTAATACACAATCCATTTCCTAGCACAAATACATTTGGCCTAGAGCACTAATCCTACAGTCTACCACTTGCACTAGGCCAACTCTAAGCATCTTATGCCCATAAACCTTACATGACCCTCATCCTTCACTTGCGGGAGTGGTTTAGTTAATGGATTGGCTACATTGTCGTCCGATGGCACTCTACACATTTTAACATCATCCCTTTGTATGACCTCTCTTATTAGATGGAAGCGTCGCAGTATGTGCTTGGACTTTTGGTGAGATCTCGGTTCCTTTGCTTGTGCGATCACTCTATTGTTGTCACAATATAGATCCACTGGTTCCGAGATGCTCGGAACTACTCTTAGCTTCTCCAAAAAGTTCTTTATCCAAACAGCTTCTTTAGCCGCTTCTGCAGCGGCTATATACTCTGCTCCCGTTGAAGAATCTGCTACAATACATTGCTTGGAACTCTTCCATGTCACTGCGCCTCCATTTAGGCAAAATAAATAACCTGACTGTGATCTAAAGTTGTCTGAGTCTGTCTGGAAGCTTGCGTCAGTGTAACCCTTTACAACGAGCTCGTCTTCCATACCTCCATAGACTAGGAACAGGCTCTTAGTTCTTCGTAAGTACTTAATGATTCTTTTAACAACTATCCAGTGACTTTCACCTGGATTAGACTGAAACCTACTTGTTGCGTTCAATAAGTATGACACATCTGGTCTAGTACATATCATGGTATACATGATAGATCCTATAGCCGAAGCATATGAGATCTTATTCATGCGTCTTCATTCCTGCTCACTTGTAGGACACTGTGTCTTACTGAGAGAAACGCCATGTGACAAGGACAAAAATCTTTTCTTGGATTCTTGCATTCTGAATCGTTTCATGACCTTGTCTATGTATGTACTTTGACTCAGACTTATAAGCCTTCTAGATATCTCTATAGATCCTGATTCCTAGCACGTAGGAGGCTTCTCCTAGGTCTTTCATCAAGAAATTATCTCCCAATCATTTCTTAACGTTCAATAATGTTGGGACGTCTTTTCTTATGAGTAATATGTCATCTACATAAAGTATCAGGAATACTACCGTGCTCCCACTGATCTTCATGTAAACATAAGGCTCACCTTCACTTTTGGTAAAATCAAAACTTTTGATGACTTCATCAAAACGAAGGTTCCAACTTCGAGACACTTGCTTCAATCCACAGATGGATTTCTGGAACTTACAAACCTTACCAGAATTCTTAGGATCGACAAAATCGTCGGGTTGCATCATATGCACGTCCTCGGTCAGATTTTCGTTTAGGAAAGCTGTTTTGACATTCATTTGCCATATTTCATACTCATAATATGCTGTTATGGCTAATAGAATTCTGATGGATTTGAGCATACCTGCTATTTCATCCACGCCAGTCTTCTTCTTGAAGACTCACTTACATCCGATGGTCCTCAAGCCTTCATATGGATCAATCAAATTCCAAACTTGATTGTCTTGAATGGATTGCATCTCGGCTCTCATGGCCTCTAACTATTTCTGAGAGTCGGGACTCTTCATAGCATCTTGGTAGAACGTGGTTTCATCATCTATGAATGTCACATCATCATCATTAGACACGAGAAATCCGTATCTCTCGAGCTCATGACGAATCCTACTAGATCTACGTTGAGTCTGTTTTGTTTCAAACTCAAAAAATCCTTGAGAGCTTGTTCGTTCCTCCATCATGGGTTCTGCAACTATAGGTGGGTCTCGAATTTCTTCGAGTTGTACTTTGCTCCCACTGCTTCGCATAGAGAAAAACTCTCTTTCCAAGAAGGTTCAATTGCGAGCAACAAACACTTTGTTCTCCGATGGGTGGTAAAAGTAATATCCTTTAGTTTCCTTAGGATATCCCACAGACAGACACTTATCAGATTTGGGTCCGAGTTTAGCGGGAAAATGATATTAACAACACATGTTAATTCATTTTGAGCATGGCAATGCATTTCCTTCAGTCCTAGTTCATCAGGAGGCCCAGAGATATCTCCATCTTGACGAGAGGAACAAATCTCATCTTAGTCACTCACATTTCTCGTCATGAATCTATGCATACCTAATGATAACCCTAATAATTATTCCATTACGGATGACGTAGGATCAAATTAAAGTATGCAGTTCCACATACAGGAATCCATGGTGACCTCAGGTCGTAGGAACAAGCATACTATTCATATGAGAATCACTAATGATATATACCATGCATATTCTCATAGTGTGGTCAGTCCAGTACGTGTTCTCTAACACGTACCTATATTCAAGACTTGACATCTTTATGTCCATGATCAGCAGAACATCATCATCCAGCCTGCGAATATACTAGTGCGGATATGTAGCTTCTTACCTGAAGTATGTCTATCTTTATAAACATCCTACATATCACTAGGGACAATTTAGAATGTCATTCGTTAGTTCACAGTTCTACTATCAAAATCACGTATTCTAATGACGTGAACCCGAAATGTCATTCTTGGTTGATATAAGATTTACATTCACAACCCATACACACAGATATATAAGAAACAACATTTATTGAATAAATAATAATGTATTAATACATAATCCATTTCCTAGAACAAAAACATTTGGCCTAGGGCACTATCCTACAGACCACTAGGCTAACCTAGTAGTGGTAATTTCAATTTTAATAGTTATTTCAATCTAATAATGTATAACTTATAATTATGAAAATTCAAAATTAAACTTTGTGAATCCATAGAACAAAAATAATACATGAGAATTAAAAATTATTGTCTTTGATTTTCTTATGTCATTATGTCTTCACATATTATATTAGAAAAATAAATTAAGTATTATTCAGACTTAGAAGAATGAGATCAGAAAAAATAAAATGCAAGATAATTTATTTCGAAGATTTTAGTTGAAACTACATAAGATTAAATTATAGATGATTAACTTTAAAAAAAATATATATTCAATATTATATATATGGGAAAAATATGTATACTACATAAGAAAATGTAACATTACTCATTTTCTTCAAAAATTTGTCACCGCTATTTTTTTTAGATATTAAAATGGTATGGATTACATATATGTTATTATGAAACCCGTAATACATTAAGTAATATAATATAGTTTTCAATATTTTGAAATTTTGTTTGAGATGATAATTCTCACATAACGAAGATATAATACTGAACATTAATCTAACTAATAATGTGACATGATGATAATAATTTAAATTAAAAGCTAAGGCTTGATAATTTTTTTCATTCGACGGCAGAGAGAAAATTGATAATAGTTCTCTTGAGAATTTTTAAAGAGGGTAAAAGAATATGATAAGAATAAATGAGCTTATCATTTTATTACATGTTCTTTTATATAGTCTATATTCATATATTTTATCAAGAAAAAATAAAATTGGAATCATAACAATATGTCTTTATGTGATATTGTGGTAATAATTTAAATGAAAATCTAGGATTTCAAAAAAATTTGATCTAACGGCCGAGATAAAATTGAGAATAAGTCTCCGAGAATGCTCAAAAAGAGATAAAAAATTGGGCATAACGTATAAGTTAATGAGCATATAATTTTTGTACATCTTTATTTATATATATATTCTATATTCACAAATTTTAGCAAGAAAAAAATCGGAACCATAACAATATGGAACTCAAACTAAAGAAAAAATTCCAACAAATTTATATTTGATGATTTTGACATTAGAAATAAAATATTTCATTAAGAATTATAATTTTTTAAAGAAGAAAAGAAAAATTATATATATTTTAATGAGTAAAATCTTCATTAACTATTGGTACATGTGATATTATGATAATAATTTAAATGAAAAGCTAAGATTTAAAAAAAAATAATCCAACGGACGAGATAAAATTGACAATAGTTTCTTGAGAATGCTCAAAGAGAGATGGAAAATAAGGTATAATGTATAAGTTAATAAGCATATCATTTTTGTACATCTTCTTTTATATAGTTTATATTAACATATTTTAGCTAGAAAAAAAATTGGAACCATAATAATATGGAACTCAAAATAAAGAGAAAATTTCAACAAGTTTATATTTGATGATTTTAACATGAGAAATAAAATATTTCATTAAGAATTATAATTTTTTAAAGAAGAAAAGAAAAATTATTTATATTTTAATGAGTGAACTCTTCATTAATTATTGGTATTAATAATTGAACATAACTTTGTACATATATTCATTGAAACCATTTAATTAAGATATGATGGTTACAAACAAACTCACAGCGGTTCTCAACAAATCGGCTATGGAACACAAAACATTAACTTAACCAATCATATGCTTATGTTTTAATAACCACATAAATTTGCCATAAAATATCAATAAATTTGAGAAAACGAATGGCTAAGATTTGACAAAAAAATTGATCGAACAATCGATATAAAAGTAATGATATTGTCTTTTGAGGAGACTCGAAAGTAGATGAAATATAAGGGGTTGGGATTAATTACTTCCTAAATATATGATATTAATTAAATGTGGATAATTAATTGTCTAAATAATTACAAGATATCAAACAAGTTACCATTTAAAAATAGAGGAAAAATTGTCTAAAAAAAGATTGAGCCTGCAAATAACAAGGGCAAAATTGTTTAAACAAATATTGAGGCTGCAAATAACAAAACTCTTGTCTGCAATTATCACCACTCTTTACTTGGAGCAGGATTAATGTTCTCTTTCCCTCTTTTTCCCTTTATTTTTCTCTTCTAGTGGAGTGTGGAGTTTGGAGTGTGGAGTGCAGCCAATGGTGGATTACCACACAATAAATATGTGAACACCAACGGGTTTATAATTTGTTTTCAGGTACATACGAACTTATGTGTGCGTATTTTTTTTTTAGGCAAACTTAAGGTTACTTATGTGTGCGTATTGTTATAATGTATAACTAAATTGACAAAAGAGTGATTTTCACCTTGACTTTGTATATAGTGTAGTGTTAATTAAATGTCACAAGGACCTGGTGCTATTACTTTCTTTTTTGAATGAAACCAAGTACCAGTTCTTCTTCTAATGATAAAAGATTCATTTGTGAAATTTAAAATACAACTCGCAAATGATCCCTAGGCCTAAAATAGTTGATAGAGTTCATTTTATTTAGATCAAGAGCTCATGAGTTCAAGTTCCGTCAAAGATAATATTATTTAGTATATATTTGACAAAGTTTCCCAATCTATCAATACACGAGTTAAATCTAAAAAAAAAAAAAATACAACTCAAAATTTAGATTTTTGTGAACTCACGATTTTCCAAAGGGCCTCTTGTGTAATTTTTCCAAATATTTCAATGAAGTCAAGTTTCCAATTAAATTTTGAATTAGGTCAAGACCATGAATTAGGCCGAGACCATGAATTGTTATTTTATATACCCAATAAATATAAAGTATTCCATTAAGTAATTTCAATAAAATGGTTATAAGGCCCAATTTGCATAAAATCTTCTTCCAAACTGAAACCCAATAAGAGACTAATGGATCTGATAAGCCTAAAAATAAACCTTGATCAAATCCAATAAAGAGATTCGATCAAATATCAAAACTAAAATTTGAACTATTTAATGTTTTATTTCAACAAATAATTGGTAGTCACTCGGTCCAAGTCTGCAAGTTACAAATCATATATCTCAATATTCTATATCAGAATTAGGGACTGAGCTTGAGTGAATTTATTTGACTGAATTTATTAGAGAGTAAAAAAAAATTCTTTCTGTTGATTAATACTGTACAAAACTAATAAACTGATTAGTAAGGGTCTTAAAAGATGCAAAAATTATTAAATCATTAGAGGAAGAATTAATGAAATCTAAGTCACTTTCTTTAGAATATATTTACTCATTACAAATGCTAAGTGGCCTCCACAAAGACTCAAGCCTTATAAACGATAAGACCAACGATCGGACACAAGGGCCCGATTGTTTCACAAAAAAATAAGGAAAAGGCATCACAAGAGATGTCAAAAAAATAATTCAAATGTAAATAATAACACCACTAATCAGATTATTAACTTAAATTCGCTTGGTCCCTTATCTGAAGGTGAAGAGAATGGCGAATATGAAGATGAAGAAGAGGAGGAAGGTGAATATGAGGAGGGGGATGACACATACTATGACGATAATAAATACCGCAATATGGAAGGCGGTTCAATGCAAGAAGATGAGGACCTCTTAGATGAGGTATCATAACGGCATGGACTATGCACTTCTCGCTTGAATCATCCTTCTCAATGCAATTCTCCTTAAACACTATACTTTCTAACAAGTTAGGAGAAAAATTTCTTTTAACAAATATCTACGGACCGATAGATGAAAACAAGAAAATTAATTTTCTCAATGAACTCTCCACAATACACGAGAATAACAACCTACCGTAGATATTAGTAGGGGACTTCAATATTATAAGGGACCAATCTGAATCAATGGGTCATAGTCATTCATTGGAACAAATAACATAATTTAATCACACAATCAACAATTTAAGTTTGATAGAGTCACCCTTAGAGGAAGACTTTACACATGGTCTAGTCAAAGAGTAAACCTGGCTCTCTCAAAACTGAATAGAGCATTTATTTCTAACGATTTCCTCCAACATCTTCTAAAGATCTCGCTTAATGTTCTTCCTAGTATTACCTCAGACCACACACCTCTAATATTATCCATAAAGACCCCTAATCGCGAAGAAAGACAACATGTTCCCAAATTGAAAAGATACCGGCTAAGATACAATAAATAGATGACATCGTAGAGCCCATATGGAGGGTGACAAATAAATTCCGTTCTAACATGGCAAGAAATTTCATTCTTAAATGTGAAAACACAATTACATCTTTAAGCACATGGGCCAAAGAGAAATTCGACTTAAACATATCTACAGCTGCTATATGTGAGGCTATTGTTCAAGTCTTGGATAAAGCAGAGGAGTCTAGACTACTATCAAATGAAGAAAACAATCTTTAGAATTAAACTACGAGAGAAGGCCCAAGAATTGGCCATTAATAGCGAGATGAAATGGCAACAAAAATCATCATGCACATGGATCAAACTAGGAGATAAAATACATCGTATTTCCATGCTCTTGCCTGAGCTCGAAAAAGTAACAACGCTATAAGCATCATTAACTATAATAATATGGTCATAAGTGACCCAAAAGAAATGACACTAGCGTTCACCCAATACTACCAAACCATCTTGGGAACGGAGGAACAACTAGTCAGTCAGTTTCACTTCCATGAACTATACAATAATCACGAACATGTAAGTGAACTGACAAGTTTAGGAGCCCCGCTGACGGAAGCTGAAATAAAAGAGGCGACTTTATCGCTACGAAAGGGCAAAGCGTCGGGACCAGATGGGTTACCACCAGAATATTTTCAATCCAAATGGGATTTGATTAGGCATGATCTTATGATACTGGTGGACGCCTTTAACAATAACAAATTGGAACTATGAAAATTAACAAAGGAGACATCACTTTAATGCCAAAAAAATTAAACTCCACAAATATGGATGACTTCAGACCGGTAAGTGTGGTCTCCGCCCCTATCAAAATAATTACAAAAGTCTTAGCACAAAAATTACAAATGATAATTCCCAAACTAATGCACAAGAACCAAATTGCTTTCATTAAGAAACGGTCGATTGTGAACACTTTCCTTGCAGCCAGAGAAACTCTAAATTTTTATCACAAAAGGAAGATACCAATAGTAATGCTCAAGATAGATTTCAAAAAAGCCTTTGATAATATATCTTGGCCATTTATTATGAATTACTACAAGCTAGGGGATTCCTCCAGAGTTGGATCACATGGATCCATAACTTCCTAATTTCATCGAGCTTCTTGCTGAAGATCAATGGACACAAGGGACCATTCTTTTTTGACAAGAGGGGGTCTATGACAAGATGACCCTTTGTCCCCACTCTTGTTCATTCTAGTCGTGGATGTACTACAACGCATAATGGATAATCTAACTCCAATTAGGACGGCAGCGGCAAGACTGATTTCGACCACCTTACAATTCGCAGATGACATCCTCATATTTTGCGAGGCTCATGCAGATAATCTTAAAATCATCAACTTAACTCTAAAATAGTTGGCATGATTTCTAGACTTAAGATCAATAAAAATAAAAGTGGTTTCTTCCCGATTAGAGCCCCAAATGATCTGCGTAATGCAATCAAATCAATATTGGGATACGAGAAGCAACAATTACCTACCAATTATCTTGGCTTTCTACTCTCTTTTAAAAGATCAACTAAACTATGCTTTATGTCTCTGATAAAATCGACATAGAATATATTAGTAGGGTGGAAAGTAAAACATCTCTCATATGGAGAGAGAGTGGTCTTAATTTAGGCAGTTCTATCGGCATTGCCAACATACCTAATACAAACATTTTTAATCCCCAAAGAGGTCATAAAAGAAGTTAACAAACCTATTCGCACGTTCTTTTGGCGAGGAGATAAAGAGTGCGCCTCGATACATAACTTTGTCAAATTGGACAAAGTTTGTCTGCCTAAAAAAACTAGGGGCTTAGGGTTGGTGAACTTGGAAGCCATAAATAAGACATTACTTCTAAAATCTCTCTGGTAGATCGAAAATGGGGGAAACTACATATGGACTTCCCTGATGGAGAAACTTTATAATGTCAGAAATGCAAATGACCTAAATAATATTTCCGAATCAGTATCGTCGTTCTTCATTAAAGATCTTATTCCCCTAAACCCCTTACTCCATATCTTTTTGGAAAGGAATATAACCCCTACATGGAGATGGACCAACAACGGGGAATTTACAACGAGATCGGCTTATAATTTCATTATAAATCCAGGGGTACAAAATACATGGGCACATAGATTATGGAATATCAAAGGAGCTTTCAAGTTGAAGATCTTTACATAGTTGGCATTGAACAATTTGATTATAACCTTTCCAAATATTCAGAAAGGAGGCATAGTGAATCTGTCTATATGTTATTTATGTAGAAAGGCAGTAAAAAACAACGAATCATATTCTAAACCAATGTGAATTCTCGAAGAGGGTCTGGAGCTACGTAATGCAAATCGAAAATATTACCCTGCTTTATGATGGACCAACTACCTTGGATTTCTGATTACAGACTGAGAATAATATGGACTCCATCACAAGGAAGCGGTGGAACTTATGTTGGCTCATAGGAATATGGTTCATTTGGCTGGAAAGGAACAGTCGGATTTTCAACGACAAAACCAAGCATCATAGAGCCATCGCAACAACATCCATCAATTCGATACTTCAATGTAGGGAAAATGATTAGGGTCCTTTAGATCGATGTTCATTAGGAAGGGCTGTGGAATTATAATTATCTTTTATTTTTGTCTTTTTCTCTTTGTAAATAATTGTAAATATGAACGCTTAATTTAATATAAGCAACAATATACGCCTATTACGTATTCTCAAAAATAAATATTGTACAAAATATTTAAAAGGAGAGCAAATACATACAAATACATGTATATTAATTTTTTTTTTCACTAAGTAATAATATATACGACTCCGTTAAAATCAATGACCTTCAATCTAGCTCCATCCCCGACTAGATATCAGATAGCTTGTTGGTCAAACCGGAGAGAAAGATGGAACATATAAAAGGGCAAGAAAAATCCAAAAAGTGTTTTCCAAGCATTATCACCGGTGATGCATTTAATGATACATCCATCCTTGTCTGATTAAATATCTCCATTTCTAACAAATGTCCATTCAATGAACTACATATATGTAAACCACTGTGCTGAGTGAATGCACTTTTCCAATTTAACACTGGAGAGGAAACTATCCCAATGTAGATTATAAAATTACATACAAGGACTTGTATTTTAAATAAATTGCCCTAATTATCTCTCATATAAAGACTTAAACTAAGTTTATGTCAATTATTTCCGTGAGCAATTCCAATCTGAATTTCTAACGAAAGTAGGGCTATAACTTAAACTACTTCCAGGGGGTTCTTCAAAAAATTTGCTTTTATAAAGCTAAAGCTTCACTTTGACTGCTTTTTTCCACCAAACCAAAAAATCCCCATTTTCTTCATTCATTCGTAGAGAGAGGAGAAAATACAAATCACCACCAGTTCATGGCAGTCGCCTGGGTGGAGGAGGAGCAATTCCGCCGCTATTCCATCCCTTCCATCATCTATTCCCCGTTATTCCATCAAATCATCCTAATGTAAAACCAACTATTCCAATTTGTCCAACCTGGTGAGTCTTTAATTTAAAAAGTCTCTCTCTTTTTCCCCCAATTTGTTCAAATCTGAGCTCTTTTTCTCATCTTCTCTTGGATCCGATCCTTTATTTCATCACCCAATTAGTTTCTAAGCTCATTTAGTGTCAATTCAGTTGAATTGGGTCTCCTTCGAATTCTCGTTTAGTTCAAATTTTTGGGCCAATTCATTCAAGTCATGCATTGCGATTACACCCTTGAGCTGCCGGACGAATGCCTCGCTCTAATCTTCAATTCACTTACCCAATCTGACCGCAACAGATGCTCGTTAGTCTGTCACCGCTGGTACCGGGTCGAGGGTCAAAGCCGGCACCGGCTCTCTCTTCATGCCACGTCATCCATAGCTGCCATTCTACCGACCCTTCTGACCCGTTTCGACTCGGTCATAAAACTCGCCTTGAAAACCGACCGGCGTTGCGATTCCATCTCTGACGAGTCTCTAACCTTAATCTCCTCCAAATTACAGCGATTAACTCGTCTAAAGCTCCGATCTTGCCGGCAACTCACCGAAAGAGGGATCTCAATCCTCGCCTCGAACTGTACATTCTTAAAGAAGATCTCTTGCGCCTCGATTACTTTCGGTCCGAATTCGTTAGCTTGCATCTTGAGCTCCTGCCCTTTAATAGAAGATATCTCTCTCAAGAGGCTCAAAGGGCTCAATCCAGAGCCGCAAGAGAAATGGAAAAACGGGTTTAGCGGATCCAGTTCTTTGAAATCCATTTGTATGAAGGATCTTTACAACGCGCAGTGTTTCGTGCCGTACATTTCTGCGTGCAAAAATTTGCGGACCGTTAAGGTTCTGAGATGCTCTGGAATGTGGGATGGAGCAATGGAGGATCTCAGTTCGAAAGTGCCTTCTATTATCGAGTTTCATCTTGAAAAATTACAGGTTTGTTTTCTTACATTTTTAATTGCTGTTAGTAATTAGTGTTAAAATTCGGTAAGTATAAGTTGAATAGGTCGTTTTGTGCAGTAAGAAGCTTTGACCGAACAGTAAGGATGAAGTTGCCGTTAAGTTAGAAATGTTTTGTATTTCCTCATAAGAAGCGGTTTTTGTTGATTGTTTTGCGTTGACAAAGTCATTATATTCCAATTGGACTCTTTTTAACTTTCAAATAAGGGTGCCTTGGATTTTCTAATCTGTTAGCTTTGACCGAACAAAGACTTTTTCCAATCATTCTTTGTTTTATTTTGACAAAACTTGGATTGAATTTCCTCTTTGACTTTCCCTCTCTTGCTACGCCAACCAACTCATTTTTCCACCAAAAGCCGTCTCTTTCTTATTCAACTACACACTACTCAAAACCCCATATAATCAAATACAATTACACAATTATTAATTTGACAAAACTTGGATTGAATTTCCTCTTTGACTTGCCCTCTCGCGACAACAACCAACTCATTTTTCCAACAAAAGACCTGTCTTTATGATTTAATTTCAACTACACAACACCACACCACACATGTCCAAAATACAAGTTAATTAAATAATCATCTACCCAAATGAGCTCATAGCTAGTATTCGAGTACAAACCACAACAACCCACAGTTCATCACCCATTTGTATCGAATAATGTATATATATAATTTTCATTCAGGTTGGCGACAAAGGCCTCTTCGCGATCTCGAAATGCTCGAAGCTCGAGATCCTCCACATCGTCAAAACCCCGGAGTGCTCCGACGCGGGCATCGCCGAGATCTCCTCGAAATGCCACCTCCTCCGCAAGCTCCACATCGACGGCTGGCGCACCAACCGCATCGGGGACCTCGGCCTCATCCAAGTCTCCCTCGGCTGCCCCAACCTCCAAGAACTAGTTTTGATAGGAATAAATCCAACCATTCATTCAATCGACCAGATCGGCGCCGGATGTCGGAATCTGGAGAGGCTGGCGATGTGCGGGTGCGAGACGGTGGGGGATAAAGAGATGGCAAGTTTAGGAAAGAGGTGCAAGAAATTGAGGAAGCTGTGCGTGAAGGGGTGTCCGGTGGGGGACGAGGGGATCGTGGCGCTTGCGCAGGGTGCGCCGAGTCTGGTCAAGGTGAAGCTGAAGAGGTGTGGGAGGGTCTCGGTGGAGTGCGTCGAGTGGTTTAAGATGATGAGGGGGGAGAGCGTCTCGATTAGTTTGGATACCATGGAGGTGCAGAATGAACAGGTACAAATAAAAAAAATAATATTTCATTTAGTTAGTTTAATAAAAAGGTGAACTGATTGATGCGTATCAAGCTACGAAATAGTATATCATTTTAATTAATCTATTAAAAAATGGGGTAAATGCACCGTTAGTTGATGTACTTTACTTGGATTGCAATTTAGTCCATATACTATTAATTTGACATATTTGGTCCTTGTACTTGGTCCCCGAGTTAGGGACTATCCGTACAAAATTCTTTAAAGTACAGGGGCCAAGCATGTCAAATCAATAGTGCAAGGACTAAACTGCAATCCTAGTAAAGTACAAGGACTAACGTGCAGTTATCCCTTGAAAACCTTAAAAACTCGTATAACCTTGGCATGATCCTTTTAACCACTAAAAACAAACAAATAGTCAATCCATATCCCAACACTTAACAAATCCACTACCCAACCAGATGAACATGAGCCAGCTGATAGACGAGATGGAGGCCGTGGAGTTACCCTCCAGCAGTACTAATAGCGAGGCTGAGCCGTCCTCACAGCAGCAGCCGCAGCCGAAGCCGAGCAGTAGGATGCGGGCGCTGATGGTGCTGGCTATCAGGAGGATCTCCGGCGGTAATGGTAGTGATAATTCTCCTCCTCCGCCCCCGCCTCCGGCACCTCCGGCGGCTCAGCCTTAGTCTCATGGTGAGTTGTTATTTTGTTGTTGCTAGTATTGTTGTTATTATTAATTCTGTGGCGTGGATAATAATAATAATAATAATAATAATAATAATAATAATTATTATTATTATTATTATTATTATTATTATTATTATTATTATTATTATTATTATTATTATTATTATTATTATTATTGTTGTTGTTGTTGTTGTTGTTGTTGTTGTTGTAGTCATCATCATTATTATGGATATTTTTATTTTTATTACTAATATATTATTATTTTGTTATTATTGTTTTGTTCCTAATTGTTTTTGTTTTGTAATATTTTTTTATTTCACTATTTTTTGTATTAATTATCTAAGTTAATAATGGGTGATTATTAGGCTATGTAATGGTGGTGGAGTCGGAGCATCGATAACCGTAATCCTCATCTGATCGCACTCAATTGTGAGGACCTTCTTTATTGTTAATGTTGCCGTGTTTTTGTATTAATTAACTGTGTTTGTTTTGTTTATTTGCCCTTAACTTGAAATTTGATTTAATGTGTGTGATGTGTGTGTGAGAAATAATTAAGATGTTTTAAAGATTTGATTTATGCTATTATGTGATTGGTCTTCTTTGGTAATGTGGGTTTATCAAAAGTATAATGTGTGTTTATTGTTATGTTATGTTGGTTTATTTTTGTTGAATATTCTGTATATTGTATTGCACCAACCATGGTTTTGGAAGTCGTAGTCGATTGGAGTCGGTAATTGATCCTTGATCCTTGATCCGCAGGAGTTGGATTAGAGAGTTTGATTTTTTTTTTTTTTTGCAAATTATTGTTTTTGAAAGAAAACTTGAAAAGATGTTAATAAATATAAAATAATCCAAGGAAATAAATTAAGCAAATATTATATTTTTGTTTGCTGGAGTCAGCTCTGTTAATTAATCACTCGATTTTTCAACAATGGAAATCAAAACGTAGGGAAAAAAAATAAGAGGGCCGCAACGACTGTCATTTGTGATATACTAGATTGTACTCTCGCTCCGCCTTGGAAATATAACTTTTATAATTGTTTTATAAATACATGATATAATTACAATTATATATTTACATGTAAGGCATATTTTTTAAATAAATCTGAAATTAGATTTAACTTTTTTTTTTAAGTTTAACAAATAAAATTATATATTTCTTGTTTAAAATAATTTAAATTGTATGTGACATTTGAGATTAAGAATTGACATGGGTACATATTATAATTTTCTAGAGACAATTAAGATTTCAAAGGAGTACATAGGGACATCTTATCTGCCATGTTTTTTTTAAATAATGTTAGAAAAATAATGAAGATTTTTGTATAAAAAAGTATAGCGGATCATAGCATCCGAGAAAATTGACTTGTTTCATACTTGTATTGAAGCAGCATGCCACAAAAAAATCTCTAACTGGGAATCTCTTACCTTAATTGAATGCATAATCTCGAAAAAGAGTAAAACATATTACGGGTCAGAATATCCCTAAAATATGACCCGTTTTAAACTTTGTTTCGAGCACTTATACTTAAACAGAACCGAATAAGACCAAATCGGATTAAACCAAACCGAATAAATTTGGACCAAATTGAACTAAAATAGAATCAAATTTTGAACCAGACTGGATAAACCGAATTTTATTTATGTTTACTCGGTTTAGACTGAACAATGTATTCAATAATTATAAATTCAATTTTTCTACCTTATATTACCATATTTTGTTATATTGGAAACTTAAACAAATCATAAAATGATTAATCAGATTCTTAGAACATGATTAGTTTAAAATTAAAGTAGAAAACACGAAAAAAATTCAAAAAATATTAAAATAAATGATGTTATTCTGTCGGTTCGGTTTATTTGGTTTTACAAACATGAGATATCATTTGCATGTAGCAATGATAGTGATATAAAAATACCACTGTAAAAGAAAATCAAGTCAAAAAAAGGTATAATTTATTCTGCAACACCTGAAAGTTAAAAAAAATAAGTATTGAAGAATGAATACTTACAATAAGAATACTCAAAGCCTCTTGTAAAAGAACCTAATTATTATACTACTATAATAAAAGTTAGCCATGCTTCTCGCCATGTGTCAATACCATGTTTACTGAGAATTTTGGACCATGCCATCTAAGCTGCGTGATAAACCTTGGGCCAAGATTTATATGCATGATAAAGAGTTGGGCCTTAATTTATATCCCTTTGACCCATTTGGATATAATGTGGAAATTCATATATGTACTTCATGTATTGACTCATTATTGAACCGCAAAAAAACTCATCACACGAATTATAACTTTGTATCTCTGATGATAAGAGTATAATTGCATTGATCTTTATATCTAACCCTCATAAACAATTAAAACTCAATATGAAAATTATCTTTTCTTTTCATTAGATGTACTAATGTGTAAATATTATATATATTATATAAAGTATAATTTCATCTACACTCCCAAAATATTTCAAAATTTCATTTAAGAACTTGAAATAACAATATACATGAATCATGAAAAATGACTTCTAGCCATACTTCTCCCCATGTGTCAATATCATGTTTAGTGAGAATTTTTGACCATGCCATCCAAGCTGCATGATAAAACCTTGGGCTAAGATTTATATGCATGATAAAGAGTTGGATCATGATTTATATTACTTTGACCCAGTTGGATTTAGTGTGAAATTCATATATGTACATTTATTGACTTATTATTGAACCACAAAAAGACCCACCACACGAATTATAACTTTGTATCTTTGATGATAAGAGTATAATTGCATTGATCTTTATATCTAATTCTTCTAAACAATTAAAACTCAATATGAAAATTATCTTTTTTTTTCATTAGATGTATCATATAAAGTATACTTTCATCTACACTCCCAACATATTTCAAAATTTCATTTAAGAACTTGAAATTACAGTATACATCAATCATGAAAAATGATTTCCAGCCATACTTCTAGCCATGTGTCAATACCATGTTTAGTGAGAATTTTTGACTTTACCATCCAGCTGCATAATAAAACCTTGGGCCAATATTTATATGCATGATAAAGAGTTGGGCCATGGTTTATACCCCTTTTACCCATTTGGATTTAATGTGGAAATTCATATATGTATTTCATGTATTGACTCATTATTGAACCACAAAAAGACCCACCACACGAATTATAACTTTGTATCTTTGATGATAAGAGTATAATTGCATTGATCTTTACATCTAATCCTCCTAAACTCAATATGAAAATTATCTTTTCCTTTTCATTAGATGTAATAATGTGTAAATATTATATATATAAAGTACACTTTCTTCTACACTCCAAAAATATTTCAAAATTTCATTTAAGAATTTGAAATTATAGTATACATCAATCATGAAAAATTACTTCCAATAAACATTTATAGATTATAGCCCATAAAAAATGAAAGTTACGGGTACATTCACATAGGACTTGAAAAATATTTGAGTTAGTTTATTGTATACTTTTTATGTTATATAACATAGGATGTGTTAGTTGAAGGCAATTTCACGCCTCATGCAATATTCAATAAGAACTCTCTTCAAGCCAGCACACAGTAAAGTTATTCAATTATGTTAGAGCCGAAGCGAAACAAGGGTACATACTAGTAGTATATACTTGTTAAACACAATGACTTGTTCTCCCTCAAACAATGTCTCATTATCGACGGGAAATAACATGTTACATATTGGCGGAAGATAACATTTTACAGTATTTGGATGGTATGTGTATCACCATTTTATCTCCATATTTATCTAAACATATTGTGCACATTGTTGATATGCATTCATAAGTACAATAATGTAATTCATTAAATAAATCATTTCGGTAATAATTTCTTGCCTTTCATTGTTTGTTTGTTCTCTATAGTAAAAAAACGTGTTTACAGAGTTGGAAACATTGATTGCACTCATTCCTCTATATGATTCATTGTATACCTAATCATAACCGTTATGACCACCCGGTTAAAGGCAGTGTTAGATTATATTAAAGTATAAAATTACTCATGTTGGGAACCGAGACAATCTCAGGTCAAAGAACTATAAATACTTTATGTTACAAGAATCGCTAATGACGTAAAACATGTAGCATTCTTATGGCGGGTCAGTCCGGTATATGGTCTCTAACATATACCTATGTTAATGACTTGATAACTATTTATCCATGATCAGTAAAACATAATCATCAGTCAACTAATATACTGGTGTACATTTATAGCTTGTATATAAATATATATTTATATGTATCTGCAAGTATATTTGTCTCCACAAATATCCTATAAATGACCAGGGACAATTTAGAATAACATTCATAACACTTTATAGTTTTACTATCAAAGTCAAACACTTTGATGACATAAAGCTGAATTGCATATTCATGGTCTATTTTAATTATATTAAAATAACCTATACGCACATATTATGTGAAATATCTTAGAATAAATATTATGTTTGTTATTACAATCCATCATCTAGGTCACAAACACTTTGGCCTAGAGCATAACACCATCAGTGTCATTCTTGATTGATATAAGATTTACATTCACAACCCATACACAGATATATAAGAAACAACATTTATTGAATAAATAATAATGTCTTAATACATAATCCATTTTCTAGTACAAATACATTTGGCCTAGGCCACTAATCCTACAGTCTCCCACTTGCACTAGGCCAACTCTAAGCATCTTATGCCCATAGACCTAACATGACCCTCATGCTTCGCTTGCTTGAGTGGTTTAGTTAATGGATCGGCGACATTGTCGTCCGATGGCACTCTACACATTTTGACATCATCCATTTGTATGATCTCTCTGATTAGATGGAAGAGTCGCAGTATGTGCTTGGACTTTTGGTGAGATCTCGATTCCTTTGCTTGTGCGATCGCTCCATTGTTATCACAATATAGATCCACTGGTTCCGAGATGCTCGGAACTACTCTTAGCTCCTCCAAAAAGTTCTTTATCCAAACAACTTCTGTTGCCGCATCTGCAGCGGCTATATATTTTGCTTCCGTTGAAGAATCCGCTACAGTACATTGCTTGGAACTCTTCCATGTCACTGTGCCTCCATTTAGGCAAAATAAATAACCTGATTGCAATTTAAAGTCATATGAGTCTGTCTGGAAGCTTGCGTCGGTGTAACCCTTTACAACGAGCTCATCTTCCATACCTCCATAGACTAGGAACATGTCCTTAGTTCTTCGTAAGTACTTAAAGATTCTTTTAACAGCTATCCAGTGACTTTCACATGGATTATACTGAAACCTGCTTGTTGTGCTCAATGAGTATGACACATCTAGTCTAGTACATATCATGCCATACATGATAGATTCTATAACCGAAGCATATCGATCTTATTCATGCGTCTTCATTCCTGTTTACTTGTAGGACGCTGTGTCTTACTGAGAGACACGCCATGTGACAAGGACAAAAATCCTTTCTTGAATTCTTCTAAAGCTAATAGCTACAACAAGTGCGACAATTTGTGTGAATTCCATGGCTCTTCTATAGGTATATGTTGTAAGTTTATGTGATTTAGTAATCGTGTTCACACATGATATCAATATTTTATTTGGTAATACATTATGAAACTTTTCAGATTTTGAGTGGAGAAGTTTATTTATTTATTTTTGTTCTATAGCGATATTCTTAGAGCATTATCATTTCTACGGTTTAATTTCGAGAGCGAAGACGAATGAGACAAAAGCTTTTAAGAAAGTTTTGTGTAATGGTTACGATTATTTTTTGCGTAGCAAATTTAATACGGAAATAATTCATATACAAAATATCTCCTGCATATGCAAAACATGTACTCTTATTGTTCTCTTAAATTTTGGATTTTTGTTCCTTATATGCAAAACATGCATTTATCGCCAAATATTAACTCAACAAGCAATAAATGTCATATTTGTCTCTTATAGGTATTGGAGAATGACATAAGGTACAAGGAAAACTATAAATCCCCCCCCAACCCAAACACACACACAATGATATTGATTCGTATGCCTGGAGAGAGAATTAAAATTGTATTTCGAATTTGATGTTAAAGTTACAAATATGTATCTTGGAAAGCACTTCTTGCAAATTAAAATATATATAATGCTATTTTAAAAAATAACTCTAATTATAAAGAGAAACAATTTTAATCTTGATGCTTAAGCCTTAATGAAGCATCAAAATTCATTTATAGAACATCAATGACGCACAAAATAAGCTTTCTTTTATTTTTTTTGTATTCAAGATTAAAATGGTATGCAACATGATCGTATCAGATTCGTATCCAACTTTTGATCGTATCAAAAGAAGAAATTATCACCAAAGATTAAGTCAACAAGGAATAAATGCCCTATTTGTCTCTTATAGTTATTGGAGAATGACATAAGATATAATTCGATTTCCTTACATGATAAACAGATACATGAAATCACAAAAGACATTCCTATACTCATTTTAAAGGTAGGCATAACTTCCTGAATAAAGTTGGTAATCTTATCCTTCATTATTTTTTTTTCTCTTCAGCTTTTAGACGACGACAATATTTTAAAAAGCATTTGCTATATGTCAATAAGCTCAGTGCAATTGTGGTGGAGGTAATCTGTTGCTGGGGATAATAAAGATCAAGATCTTAATTAAGAAACACATTTTCAAATGGGTTATTTGATTGTTCATTGAATAAATTAGGTACTGAAGCATAAGTGGCGAGGAAGGTGGGAAACTTTATCCCTGAACTGACTTTAATAGCTACAGCAAGTGCGGCAATTTGTGTGAATTCCATGGCTCTTCTAAAGGTATATGTTGTACGATTATATGATTTAATAACCATGTTCACACATAATACCAATATTTTATTTGGTAATAAATTTTGAAACTTTTTTGAGTTTGAGTGAAGCAGTTTATTTTTTATTTTTTTTATTTTTATTTTTTGTTTTATAGCGATATTCTTAGAGCATTATCATTTCTATAGTCCGATAGAGAGAGCAAGGGCGGATGGGACAAAAACTTTTAATAATGAGTTTTTACTATAGATTTATACTAAGGAGAAACCACTTTTGGTTATATTCAGATATCTGTAACATGCAAAACATATTTGGACATGAAGGAGAAATGTTGATGAAACATATTGGACATAAAGGAGAAATGTTGATGAAAGGAATGAATCGTACACGATGATAACATGGAAGTTCTCCTGGATTTTGGGATGTCAAAAAATGATGAATATTGCATTGCTTTAAACAATTACCTAATGACCTTATCAATATACTTGAGCGGAATCATGGAATAATAGGTGCTTCTTTTACAACAGATATTCGAGGATTCTTACGTAATCTTCAATTAGTACATTATTCAAGTATTACGTAATAAATAATATCCTTGTTTACTTTTTACAACTATGTTTACTTTTATAGCGATATTCTTAGAGCATTATCATTTCTATATAATAATAATAACATGTCGCTTCGAACATATCATGTAAATTGTTTCTTGAAGAATCAGGAAATCACTCAATACGACCATATCATGAAGTGGTTTTTTATTTTTAAAATATTAAGTTTTGTCTTCTAAAAAAACAAATTATGGATATTTTAGATAAATGTGTCCATCATCTTATTTGAATAATTTACATCAATTTCAGTCCAATTATAACATAGTAGTTGTAAACTTTGTTACATTAGTTGTTGATCCAAACGACTACCATACAAAGAATAAAATATTTGCTAGATCTTGATGCATTGCTGTTATATAGTCTTTTTAGTCCACCAAATGACTACCATTGAGTCTCATCCAACAAATAAATACACTAATTACGACTAATAAAATCTCTAATATACATCTCATCTTCCTGCATGTCCCAATGCATCTGAAAATCCACGAAAACCTCTTGCCATGATGATCCTTCTCCACCAATAATATATATTAAGGAATTACTTAACAACTATAGTATAGTCATTTTATGAGTAAAATATTCTGATAGGCCTTATGGCTTTATTTTTTAATTAATATAATATTTATGTAATGGTTTTGGTCATTTTTACTCTTACCTTTTTCATTTTCTGTGTTCCAAATTAGAGCAAAAATAATGCATATGTAAAATAAGTCCTGCATATGGAAAACATGTGTTCTTAATATTTCATACCTTATATTTTCAAGCTGTATTCTTTTTGTTTTGAACGAAATTCAAAAATAAATTGTACATAATTTTGACTTGATATATCTACTTTACTGTCGGTTGAATATTTTAGTTTTAGTTTTTTTTTATTTTTTAGCTCTTTTGTACGACAACACAGTATGTTGTTGACATTATTGATTTCCATCCTTTGGTAGGCCTTCAACATTTTGATGGATTTAATAAATTGTGCATCTGAGTATCCTGAAATCAGCCTTAATTTTCTAATGTGGAAGTTCAATGTATGTTAGAATTAAAAAAAAATTACTGTATGAAACAAGAGTGTATTCTTAGTATAGATTTATACGAAAGAGAACTATTTTTTGGTTATAATAAGATACCGATAATGTGCAAGACATATTTGGATAAACATAAAGGAGAAATGTTAATGAAAAGAATGAAATCAATCAAACACAATGATAATCTGGCAACTCCGCTGGATTTTGGGGCGTCAAAAAATGATAAATGTTGCATTATTTTCCACAATTAGCAAATGACCTTATCAATGTATTTGAGCGGAAATCTAGAAAATCTAGCAATTCTCTTATTGTACATACAACTAGCAAAGCATGGTAGCAGTGTTGACTGTTATGACAATGGAATACATTGTCGAGATGTATAAATGCTTCATGATGCAATTGAGGATACATGATATGCACTCAAACCTTTAAATATTACTTGTTTTTTTTTGTTTACTATTTATTATGCTTTAATATTAATTTTTCTGCCAAGGAAGCAATGCATGATGCTTATGCAAAAGTGTCAGTAGAGCACATAATTTGTTTCTACTTAAATTTTAAAAATGTTCTTTTTTATTTGTATGATAGCATTTGAAGTTTAAATGGATTTTTTTCTTACATTTATTACCTCATATTAGTGCTAATACTTGAAGTCTAATTCTTTATTCAGTCATTTATCAGAAACATTGTTGTATTCCTCACCTCATTTTACAAGACAAGTAACCTTGTTTATGATTTTATACAAGCCGTATGTGTAATACAACCGGAACCCGGAAACATACCTGAATTGTTATTCCGTCTTCATTACCTTATTGATATAGATGTTCATGATAACAATATTGTTAAGGTATGTAAATTTCATTTAGCATTTCTTTAATCATATGTTGGATCATTTAGCATCGTCCCCATTGACAAATAGAGTTGAAGAAGAAACCAGGATTTCAGATTGAGATCTGAAACTACTTCCGATAGGGTCTATATCATGCTTTGATACGAGTAGAATACATAGGAAAGTCGACCAAATCCTACATTTTTGTGGTGTCCCCAGATCGACATAGGATCATGATATTGTATGAGGCCCAAAATTATGTTTAATCTTTTATTAGCAACTCCGATAAACTTTGACAGGCCATAGTTACTAAATAGGATCAACCTACCTCTTGTTAGTTTCCTAAAACACATAGTGTATTTTAAAAAGGGTGGTACTATCCAAAGAGCTCAATTTGCTTAAATAAGAGCAATTTTGAATTTTTTATGACAAATATCAATTATACCCCTCATTAATGATGTTTCTTATTTATTACTTTATTTATTAACTATGATACTCCTCAATATAAAATATAAAATATAAAATAAATTAAAAAATTTCATAAATGGAATATAAAATCAGTCTCTCATATGCTCTCTAATTTTGTTTCTTGATTCTCTTAACATAAATCTGAATGAGCAATTGATAAACAGGGGGAATATTTTTCTTTGTTCTAATGATATTTCACGACGTTCTTTATAAAAGCCATCATGTTACAACGCAAATATACATACTTATTTTTTCTAGAACCATCAATCAAGAGAGCATAACATTTTGTTAGGTAAAATATTCATACTTTATTAACCAGCTCTTCACAAGTTTCAAACCTGTAATCAAGTAATTTGGGAAGATTGGTTTCTTAATCTGTTGTATTGAGAAGACATATTGTTCACAATTTTTATATTTTCAAATTGACCATTCATTTGTATATAAAAACATACAAAAAATAATTACAAAAATAAACATATTACTCTTTTCAAAATCGAACAAAATTTGATCTGATAATTAAATAATTCATTAAACAAAGTCGATAGAAAAATGAAGAAACAAATAAGGGTGCACACTTATGAGGCACAAATTGTAATTTTTTCATTATTTTTCTTCAATTTTGATAAGGTGTAGAGATAAAGATCAAGAGACTAAAAATTAAGGAGGAGATGAGAGACTGATTTTATGTTTCTATATATGAAATATTTCAATTGATTCAATTAGTAATTAATGTATATTTAGGAGGAAATTATAATCAATAAATTAAGGTAATGAATGGAAAACATCATTAATGAGGGGTATAATCGGTATTTGTCATAAAAAAATTAAAATTGTTCTTAATTAAGCAAAATGAACTCTTTAGATAGCACCTACTTTAAAAAAACAACTTAAAAGAAGACTTGCTTGACAATATCATATACTATATGTTGTCTAGTTCCAGCATTTCTGAAATACAAGTTCTAAATTTCTTGTTTCCTCGAAATTAAGGAAGTGAATTTTTGTTTACTAATTGAGATGTTTCACATGGCTAATTTTAAAACTTTCAGATAGTACCCAAATAAATGAGAAATACTATATATAATAATTTCACCATATCATTTGTGATGATTCAGGTCTAATGTGTCATTATTTTATCAATATTAAAAATTTACCAACGACGCAAAATATGTCCTCAATTTAGCAGCTTGATTAAGTGATTACTTGGTCACTCACATTCCTCGTCATGATTTAGTGCATACCTAATGATGACTCTAATAATTATCCCATTACTGATGACGTAGGATCATATTAAAGTATGCAGTTCCACATACAGAAATCCATGGTGACCTCAGGTCATAGGAACAAGAATACTATTCTTATGAGAATCACTAATGACATATACCATGCATATTCTTATAGTGTGGTCAGTTCAGTACGTGTTCTCTAACACGTACCTATATTTCAGGCTTGACATCTCCATGTCCATGATCAGCAAAACATGATCATCCAGCCTGCGAATATACTAGTGTGGATATGCAGCTTCTTACCTGAACTATATATATCTCTTAAAACATCCTACATATCACTAGGGACAGTTTAGAATGTCATTCGTTGGTTCACAGTTCTACTATCAGAATCACGTATTCTGATGAAGTGAACCCGAAGTGTCTGTTGGGTTTCGGACGTGCATAACGCAGCGGAAAAACAAAAATTTCGTCCAAAACCAATCCGAGGATCCGTGCGTATCGGCTAAATCAAAGAAATAAATCTTAATAATACCTTTCGGATTACGCTTAATCCGTGATGCTCAAACCATGCGTGTTGTCCATGCGTCTCTAAACCGGTTACCGTCCTAACCAATTTTCCGTCCGTCTAGGCCGTCTAGGTCGGATCGTGCGGAAGTCATCTACCGCACACACAATCGGTCTCCACCAAAACTCTCAACAAACCGTTCTCATCTTCTTAGGCCGAATAGATCACAAGCGCCGAAAGTACGAACGCCTCTACCGGTGTCCACACGAACAAACTTCTTAAAACGGGAAGAAGAACAATATATATGCTGGTAACTTGTTCTCCTCTTGCATAAGAAAATTCTTCTTATTTTATCTCATAAAAGATGTATATAATTTCTCTCATATAATCACACTCTTTCATTTTTGTCATACAAAAAGAAAGCACCCTTTTCATAATTTTGTCATACAAATTAGAAAGTATATTTTCTCTCTTTTGTCTCCCAAAAGAGAATGAGAAATAATGAGAGAGAGAATGATGTGTTGTGTTGTGAATTTGGAGCCCTCTATGTCCTTATATAGAGGTGAAGAGTCATGTCTCTTCACACTAAAAGATGTGTATGACATCACTCATCATTATCCATATGCCATCATCTAGACTCTTCTAGATTACATGATCTTTTGTGCTCATAGTCTTTATATACATATATATTACATCTTATCACATAAGATGACAATATATTTTGTGACATTCTTATGCAACTCATCATATAAGTCGCTAGGATTTTCTGCACCCGTTTCAGTTTGTTCTTTGTGTGTGACCCTGTAGGTTCACTTAATGTTGGCAATAGACTTGACAGTCTATAAATCATGAGCGGACTCTAGCAAGCCATCATGACTAGCCAATTTAAGTGAATATCGGTGATCCGATTTACCTAATCAACAATCATGTATTTAGTCCCTTTGTCACGCGATATCTATATCGATCATAAGGCATGTAATATGCCATCCTTATATTAATCGAATAATATTTCTTGATCCCAAATTAAACTGAACAAGAACAAATGACATTAATAACTCTTATTAATTTTTTAAGTATGGCCATACATTTCTTCAGTTCAATTCAGCAAGAGGCCTAAAGATATCTCTCTCATTTATGAGAGGAACAAAGGGATTTGTTCCTCTCGTTCAGAGAGAGATATCTCTGGGCCCCCTGATGAAATAGGACTGAAGGAAATGAATGACCATGCTCAAAATGGATTAACATGTGTTGTTAATATCATTTTATATTTATTCAGTCTAATTCTTGATCAGGAAAGAGACTTTGATCAAAATCAAGGATGACATATTGCCGTGCCTTGTGATCGAGACGTATATCGTAGAACAAAAGGAAAAAGCAAATGTCTATTCAGATAGGTTTATGATCGCTGATCATTTCATTTAACATGGACAGTCATGACATCAGTCTAGAGGTTACTCATGACTTACGATCTTTAGAAGATCGTTGCCAGCGTTAAATGGAACATACACGGTCACACAATGAACTCCATTCGTACGGGATGAATGTGTCTCAAAACAGTTATACATATGATGTATAAATTGGTGAATGAAATAATCAATTATTAGATGATTGATTGAACAAAACAGTGCCATTCCGTTGGCAACGGAATAGTTCCGTTCCCAACGGAATATATATGGAAACTGTAATAACCTTAGCTGCCAAGTATTTCGTTATGGAAATACCTATTCCGTTGGCAACGGAATAGTTCCGTTGGCAAAGGAATAGGCGCAGATTAGGGTTTTAGTTATGGTAACTGAGCAATCGTTCACCTCTTTCTGTAGTATAAATAGAAGAGCATAGTCTCTCTATTCGACACACAACTGAGAAGCCTTAGAGGCCATCTATTACACAGAAAATGAGAGAAAGTTTTGAGAGATATTCGGAAAGTATTTCCGGACTTGTCTAGCCAAGTCCGGTTATTCCGTTCGTGTGAAGTTCACGTGAATATGTGTAGAGGTTCTCTATCTTGAGAACTTGCGAACGATCTATCCTCATCTCTAGGAGAAGAAGGTGTTTCTCGAGCCGAGCTTTAAGAAAGAGTTTCGTGAGCCAAGCATCAAGAAGAAGTTTCGCGAGCCGAGCTTCAGGAAGGAGACGGTTGTGAGTCAGAATAGTTCAGACCTATATCCGTTCTTCATCTCGCGGATCAGGAAGATCCGAGGTATAAATTTTAATGGTTAATCTCGTACTTTTATTCTCTTAACGTAGATCGTAGGACGGATTAAATCCATAGGTTCCGCTGCGCATGTAATTTACATGGCTATGGATTTCCCAACAATTTTGTATATAAATTATTTCCTTATTAAATTTGCTACGCAAAAAATAACCGTAACCATTACACAAAACTTTCTTAAAAGCTTTTGTCTCATTCGTCTTCGCTCTCGTAATTAGACTGTAGAAATGATAATGCTCTAAGAATATCGCTATAAAACAAAATTAAATAAATAAATAAACTTCTCCACTCAAAATCTGAAAAGTTTCATAATGTATTACCAAATAAAATATTGATATTATGTGTGAACATGATTACTAAATCACATAATCTTACAACATTTACCTTCAGAAGAGCCATGAAATTCTCACAAATTGTCGCACTTACCGTAGCTATTGAAGTTAGTACAGGGACAAAGTTTCCCACCTTCCTCGCCACTCATGATTCAGCACCTAATTTATTCAATGCATGATCTAATAACCCATTTGAAAATGTCTTTCTTAATTAAAATCTTGATCTTTATTATCCCCTGCAACAAATTACCTCCACCACAATTGCATTAAGCTTATTGACATATATAGCAAATGCCTTTTAAAATATTGTCATCGTCTGAAAGCTAAAGAGAAAAAAAAATAATGAAGGATAAGATTACCAACTTTATTCAGGAAGCTATGCCTACCTTTAAAATGAGTACAGGAATGTCTTTTGTGATTTCATGTATCCGTTTATCATGTAAGAAAATCGAATTATATCTTATGTCATTCTCCAATAACTATAAGAGACAAATAGGACATTTATTGCTTGTTGACTTAATCTTTGGTGATTATTTCTTCTTTTGATACGATCAAGTTGGATACGACTCTTATACGATCAGGCTTATTTTGTGCGTCATTGATGTTCTATAAATGAATTTTGATGCTTCATTAAGGCTTAAGCATCAAGATTAAAATTGTTTCTCATTAAAGTTATTTTTTAAAATAGCATTATATATATTTTAATTTGCAAAAAAAGCTTTCCAAGATACATATTTGTAACTTTAACATCAAATTTGAAACACAATTTTAATTCGCCCTCCAGGCATACGAATCCATATCACGAACAATTTAATCTACAAAACAAAAACATTTATAAGGCTATTTTGGAGAACAACTAGCATTTTTATGGTACCATAAATATAGAAAAAGAAATGTGGACTAAGAACAATGCATAATAATAGGTAATTACTTGCAGAGTAAAGATCTTCTTGTTAAGATCCTCAGAAGTTTCTAAAGTGTGATGAACTTGTTAACTCATACGCGGATGGTTCTACAGCTGCTCCAGTTTGTTAGCCATAGCTCATTCCTACAGGAAAAACCAAAAGAGAGAGTAAGAAATCAATGTAAGGTACTAACTCAATATAACAAAAAACAAGTATTAAAAAATACTAAAGATTGGCCACATAATGCAGACTGAAACTAATTCAAACGAAATCGTCCACTCATACTGCAGAGTGGCCCTAGTTCAAGAAAATCATCCTCGCAATAGATATTTTGCACAAAAGGGAAAAAAATTACAAAATATAAGGAAACATTTAGAGTACATGTTTTGCATATGCAAGACATATTTTGCATATGCATATTTTTGTATTAAATTGGAACACTAAAAATTATTGCATGTTGACTAAGTCGACAATCTTGAACCGTATATTTGGTATTGATTGATGTGTCCTTTGATACGATCAAGTTTGATAACAGTTTAATCTTGAACCTTTTGGATGCTTGTTTTGTGCTTTATTGATGTTCTATAAAGAAATAAGGATTTTTCTAAGGCTTAATTAAACCTAAAAATCTAACCAAAACAACTCCATTACCTGCCTGTCAGCATTGTTAGGGTACCATAATTAAATAAAGAATAGGAAAATAAACTTGGATAAGAAGTAAAAACATGTATAAGAAGATTGAGGAATTACTTACAGAGCAAATAACTTGGTGTTAAGATCCTTGGTGGTTTGTAAGATCTCAACAAGATGTGGCCACTCATGCTCATTGTTCCGCAATTCATGCAGTTTATTGCTCAGATATAACAAATAGCAAGCATCAATTATCACATTATAAAAGACAAATGCACCACGAACTATATGAAAGAACCAAATCGCCTGTCCAGGCCTTTCTTTTAGATTCAGTGGTAAAGATCATCGCCTCGCCGCCATAGTTTCACTGTTAATCTCTTGTTTGTGATTGAACAAAAAAAAAGATCGAGGACAATTCGAGATGAACATGTAATATTTGTTCTTCCGAAGAATGTAGTGGATGAGAGGAACTAATATATTCTTTTGCACAACTCTTACAATTCCATAAAAGTAAATATCCAAGCTAGAAGGAAACTAATGGAACTAACTAAGAAATAAGATATTTCATACTATGATTATAGGCTATAATGATATTAGGAAATATCATTTACCTAGCCTGTAATCATATTAGGAAATATCTTAACGTATTGTAAACAAATTTTTTTCCTAATAAGATATTCTTATAAACTTCTAGAATGTATATTTTTGTAATATTTAGTATAACATATAAATTTTCAGCAGAGTATGGCAACTTCTAGTTTATTAAATTATTATTCGGTTAAAATAAACTGGAATAGGCTAAACAACTGCTAAGAAGAAAAAAGAGAAATTCCAAAAATGACAACAAAATAAATCTGACAAATAGAATGTTATGATAGTGACATGTTTGGACGATGAAAATAAAATTATGAAATTAGCAGTTCATGTACCTTTTGTTTTATGTTGACAATGGAATTATGGATAAGGCAAAAACATTCTATATTACAGATTTAAGCTATTCTAATACAAATTTAAGCTTTATGTGCTCAAATTTATCTAATACCAAAGCACAAATTAATTGGAATTAAGTGAATAAATTAAATTTTCTAGTATTACGATCCTGTTCTTTCAATCCTTTTTCACTCCAAAAAGAACACGGAAAAGGTAGGATTTTTTTTATTTACACAACTGTTTATCTCATTACATAGGACGATTCCCCCATTTTCTTTTAACCAACAGAATGCATAGAGTTAGTTAATTTTTGGAGTCTGGTTCTAAGACAGGCTAAAGATTCTCTTCATTCAACTCAATTTGTAGTTCCTTCGCAAAAATCATCAACATCTTGAGAAGAATCATCAAATGTAAATAAATCCTTTGTGGGGTACATTTCTGCATTTTCTATTACTTCTCTAAGTGCCTGCTTCCCCAAATGAACGAGCACCTAAACAAGAAAAAGATTTAAACAAAATGAACTAAAAAAACAGAATTTGAGCAGTGAGAAATTATATTTGAATCAATTACAATAAAGAAGTCAAGAAACGGAACAGAGAAACAAAAAGTCTAGAAAAATAAAAAAAAGAACAAACCTCTACTAAAAGTAGATAAAAAAAAAGGAAAGGTATGAAAGTCCATGGTTATGAAGCAAATTTGTTTACTATCCTTTTATTATTTTAGCGTTACACATGAAACTATTTATTTTTTTTTTGTTAAAATATTAGAATCAAACCTCATTAGCATCTCTGCAAACACTATCTTCATCTCTCCTTGGCCACTTGACTCTCCAACACCTTTTTTTAAAGAAAGAACAAAAGAAAAAGAAAAACAGTTGTCAGGTATCAAAAACAAAAATAAATATTATTAAATGAAATCAAATTAGATATATAACAAGGGAAGGGAGCCTATGGAACAAATATTAAATTAAATTAAATTAAAAAACAAAACAAGATATAAGAAATGAAAAAGTACTTTTCTTTTCCAAGTCTACGGGCCAGCTCTTCAGCTAAAGCCTGGCCCGGTCCATCCGCATCAGTTGCTAGAATTATTCTAGATGCCTGTATTTTTTTTTTCAAAACAAAAATATTCAAATGTTAACAATAAATTGAACAATACCAATTTTAGCTCATTGTTTGTCTTTTTGGTGATTAATTGTATATGGATGCTTAATGAATAGAGCGAGGTACCATTACCAAACAAATGATAGATAACAATATAAGAGAAAAAAGTAATATACTATGTACATGGAGAAACGTACCGATTTCAAGTAGTCAATGCAATTCCACACGTACTGAAATCTTCTATCCTAGCTTTACAACAACACAAGAAATTGTTAGATAGCACATGAAAAAAAGAAAAAAAAAAAGAAATATAATGAGTTGTTACTTGTTATTGAAACGGAACAGTACAAAACCCTAAAAAATTGTTTCTTTACCTACCTTAAAAAGCAATGTGGAATTTCATGTGTAAACCGACAAGATACCTCTTTACTTGATTAACTGTAAGTATATAATTCTTTCTACCTGGCGCAAGTAATTAACTGGGGTAAACTAAACGTCAACATAATTAGAGGATTTAGATAGCTAATTAAAACTTGGGGTACTTGTTCTCATTTCGCAAGGTATAATAATGAAAAAACAGTTGTAATTATTGTAATTTGTAACCTCTTGTTTATTTGGCAAATCATTATTGGAGATCTTTTGGGGTGCACCGTTGGGTACACTAACACAATTTCTGAATGCCGCCTCCTCCATTGAGAGCTTGTCAATCTCTCCCTCAACCTACATTATTAAAAATTAGCAAAATTTGAAAAAAAAAACTGAATTCTGCCTAAATTGCAAAACAGCCCCTTCATTATTGGAATTGGAAAAAAAAAACTATAATTCGAAATTCAAAAGACCACTCTATGTTTGCAATTTCCAATAATGCAGGATTGTTTTGCAATTTGGGCATCATAATGCAGGGGATTTTTTGCAAATTTCCTTACAAATGTAACAGAAAGGAAAAACTTTTCATGGGCAGCTACAAAACTCAAAAATTAGATTAAACCTTGCATAACCCTATAAAACATGGTAACTTTTTTCTTTTCTCCGTTTTTCATTTTTCTCAAAAAAAAAAAAAAAAAAAATGTTTAATTGTTTTTACTAACAATGATGATGTCACTCTCCCCTTTTATATCATCAAGCCCGTAAAGTGTCTTTTCCGTGCCAGCTATCTTCATATCAAAATAGCATAACTAATTAGTTTTTGTGAAAACTCCAACTGAAATTAATTTCTCATAAAAACTTAAAAATATTATCAAAACCTGCCAAAAATCTTTTGGTAATTTTCGGTACTTGCAGTTGACTAGAACTCCGTCTCGTCGGTACGTAAAAGCAATAATAGGCTACAAAACAATAAAATAAATCAAGGGAAAATTACATATATAACACTGTCACAATTACATTTGTGCCCCTTTAAAAACTAAATATCAAATGCACTGCCCTTATACTTGAAAATTACCAAACTAACCCTCTTTGGTCATAATTTGTCTCCACAGAAATGACAAATTAAAGAGGGTTTAATTTGGTACTTACTGAGAAAATAAGAAGAGCGTATATATGATAGTTCCTATGCTTTTTTGGGCGTTCAAACATTAGTCATTTTATATTTTGAATTATTTTTGCTAGGAAAATACATGAAAAAATTATATTAAAAAAAATATTTTTCTTTAAGATATAAATTAATGTGGTATTATACCAGCCAGTACTTGCCGGTCCGAGTTAGCTTTTGCATCACACGATTCCTTTTGAGCGTCTCTCTAGAAATACTTCTCTCTCTAAAATAATTAATAAGCTGAAATAAATACACAAAAAATAACAGATAAAAAATATAATCTAGAAACAAAGGAGCGAAAAAAATGAAATTCATACACAAAAAAACATGAGCAAATTAATGAAAATGTTGTGGCTAATAAAAACAGATATGACGTAGATCTTACATTAGAAACAGAAAATAAAGTACAAACAAGAAGGGTTTTGAACAAGAATAACAGAATATTAGAAACAATTACAAATTGGTAATTAGTATTTTCACCCTGAAAGAAAGAGAAAATTAGGGTTTTGAGTACATACATAATCATTCAGTGGCATTAGACCGAGTCCTTGTTCAGTAAGTTTTCTACGATTCTTAGGTTTTTCTAGTTTCAGTCCATTAATTGGCTCCTCTCCCTTTAAAAAATAAAAATAAATTAAATAATAATAATAATAATAATAACAATAAATACTACTACTGCTAATAATAATAATGTAGTTCCTAATAAAGAAAACTATAAACTATAAAGTCACTAAAAGAATACGGAAAAACAAAGAGAAGGTTAGAATTAAGAAACACAAAATAGTAAGAACAAATATAGCATTAAGAAACATTTAGTCTCTTATTTTCAACTGTTTTTCCTTTTCTTTTTTTATTTATTAATTGGATTTTAAGTTTAGAAAAAATAATTTTGTTTTACCTGAGCAACTCCAACCCAGCCGCAACCGCTTCTGAAGCACTTCCATACGGCCAAAAGCCTAATTAGAAATAAGAAAATATATAAATTACTAAAAATGAGATTAATGAGTCTAATAGTAAACAAAATAAAAGAATATGAAATTACAAAAATAGGCACAAAAAAAATTTATAAATTTTACATACCCATTTCCGCGTATATGGACAGAAAAGCTCCTTTCGTTTGAAATACCTCCCAAACACTAGTTAGATAATTAAGAAAATGATTTTAATTTTTAAAGAAAGAAATTTAGGTTTTTTTGAAAATTATACTGTGTATATTTTTTATAACATTTGCAAATAACACCTAATTCACTGCCAAATTTCATTTTGGTTTAGAAAAGTTCAAAGGGAAATTTGCAAAAAAAGAATTTAAAAATATTAATCAAAGTGATTAAGATGACTTGACCAACAATATTAAATCTTAACAAAAGGTAGGTTTTTTTTTTGCAATTTCCTAAGGAATGAGGAGGGGCTATTTTGCAATTTAAACATAATGCAGGGGCTTTCAAATAAATCTACCAAAAATTAAATTAGTTATTAATATATTCTATATACCTTAGGGCATAAAAGATTGTTATACTGGCCAGGTGTATAATACTCCAAACGAAGTCCATGTTTATCTAATTTGTTTTTTAGTGAAATTAACCGCCTGTGCGAAGAATCGTCTTTTTCCCTCTCTCCTAAAACCAGATTAGCTATTAAGAAACAGAAAAAAATACCATTAAATTAGATTCACAATATCTAAAATTGAAAAATGAAAGGCTATAAGGGCTTACCGCTTCTATAAGGCATGTCTGGATGAACTTCCATAAGAAAAAAGAGAAATAAAAAAGATGAAATATTAGTAAGAAAAAAGGGACACAAAAAAGGAGCCTAATTTATTGCTATACTTTGTAAAAACTAACTTATACTAGCCTTAGCATTCAATAATCATGTTTTCAGTTTTCAGCAAGAGAGAAATAGAAAACATAATCTACCAGAAACTCTATGTGTGCATACTGTGAAGTGAATTATTGAATACAGTACAATTTTTTTCATTTAACTTTATTTGTATTTCTGTTCCCATCCAAGATTTTTGATGTTTTACTTAGTTACCAGTATCCTAATTTTCTGGACCCTCATGTTAATAAAAAGACCAAAACTCGAAATATAAGCCAATTCTTTGAATATAGATGGGGGACATATGAGCTCTCTCTATAAAATAAAATAAAAAAACATTAACATAAGTAAATTCAGGCAAACTTTCTAATCATCTTATTCTTTTGAATCTTCTATTATCCTAAATAGTTATGGTAATTACTCGCCATTTCTTTCGAATTTTCTAATTATCCTAAGTAGCTATGCTAATTACTCGTTCTGTTATTAACAATCGGGATAAGCTCACAAGACTCTAGGTTCTTCACATAATTTAACACAATTTTTTTGGATAGAATAATTGAACATCATTTTGGATTTGGGTTTTCAATTGTTTGCAAAGTAGATCTTAATACAAACTACAAATTTACAACAAGAAGAAAAGGTGAATGATAAATTAGCAAGAGAAAAACCTCCAAATAAAAGAAAGGAAACTACAAGACCCATTGAGCTTCTTACCAGTTTTATGACCAAACACAGGCCCATGTTGCATCGTGATGTTCATAACACATCTAGATTTGAGTCTTGCTCGGTTCAGAGAGAAATGCGTTCTGTCGGTACAGACATGAAACAGGCAAGAGTGCTTAGAACCCGCCATTAGAGGCGCATTGAGAAGGATTTTGAGTGAAACAATAGAACTCGGCAGCATAATTGAAGAGATACAATCAGGACAAATGAGATTAAAAGGTCATTCTTGCATTAGACATGGTGTCTGAAACACAAACAGAAGGGTTTGGAGTTTGGATTGGGGTTATAGTTGTGTTTTCAGTTCTATGTAGTGTAGAGAGGAAGAAGAAGGCACTAGTGGATAATCTAAAATCACGCCCATGTTTTAGGCCTAAGTGGACTGTTCAATTAACTCTTGGCCCATATACATTTTTTGGGCCTAACCCATTTTTTTAAGTGAGATTTTTTTTATTGAAGAGTACATCTTGTGAGATTTTAAATGTGTTTATCTTGTTATTCAGCTTAATTTTAGGATTTATTTGGATGTTATTGAAGCTCTTAATGTGTGTTTGTTTTGTTATTCGATTAACTTTAGGGTTCATTGGATGTTTTGCCTTTGAGTATGTTATTCTTCAGTTTTGTTTGAAAACATATATATATATATATATATATATATATATATATATATATATATATATATATATATATACTATAATTGGATTACAAAATAACATTAAAACGACAATCAAAATAAGATTAACATAACTAAACATATATATATGTTAATCTTATTTTGATTGTCGTTTTAATGTTATTTTGTAATCCAATTATAGTATAAATAATACAACACATACATCATAATAACTTATATATATTAATTATTAAAAATAAAAATTCACCTAGCATCTGATTAATTTCGTCAAATTTATTATTAATCTCTCTTAAGCGTTCAGCATTAGAAGGTGAGTAGCTAGCTAAACAACTCTAAAACTTTGTACAATAGGAGACTAGCTAGCTATACGATAATAGATTGCAGTCCAATTTAAATAATGTCCCAATAACAAAGTGTGGTGATGTAGTACTTGGGTTGTCGGTCCACATGGAGGCTACGTTGTAGTACTGGATTAGTAATCGGCTTAGCAATTCAAACATAACAATTTTGGTTGGTTGGTTGATTGTTTGAACAAATAAGGTAATGAAAAGTCTTGCGCCTGCATATCAAGTTCCGTGGGCAGGGAAGAATATAGTTTTGGGTTCTTTGGTAGGGAGAGTTCTAGGGATCCATACTTTCACATGGATCCACTTGCTAGTCTATTTTAAGTTTTTATTTTTCACTTCTGGTTTAGCTTGTGAGAGGCACTCACCTTATATCGAGGGCTGTTCAAACGGTTCGGTTTATTCGGGTATCAAACCAAACCGGTCAAAATCAGTTAAAACGGTTCGGTTCTAAACTCAGTATAGTTCAGTTTTCTGGTTTCGGTTTGGTTTTATTTTCAGAAAACCGGTTTAACTGAACCAACCGAAATACTGCATGTGTAATATCTCATAATGCCATACATATATATATATATATATATATATATATATATATATATATATATATATATATATATATTATAGACTTAATGTAGAATTAAAAATACATTGAAAGTTTCTTCCACTTTATTTATTTAATGAGTTACTTAATTTTAAATGTGTTCTTGGTTCATTCAACCAACTATTAAAAAAATGAGCATTAATTTGGTCATGGTTCGGTTTTGGCCGAATAAACCGAAAAAAATCCGATATTTTCGGTTCAGTTTTAATTCGGTTAGCCGGTTGGTTCGGTTTTCAAAAATCTGGTTCGGTTTTAATCCGGTTCAACCTTAACGGTTCGGTTCAGGTCGAACCGGCCGAATGAACACCCCTATGTATATCAAGAAGTTGACTTTTATAGTGAATGTAAATCTTGGATGGAAATCTTCATATCTCTTTCCTCTTTTTGCTCCCCCTGCAGGCCGGCCATAGAGTTAGCTCGAGTTTTAATCAAATCTTCGACTTGAGCCTCTGACTCTTTTCTTAGTCAAGTGTCGACCGAGGATCTTGGTCATTGCAATTTCGTGCATCGTGCCTACAGCTTGCGGTCCGCAGGTTGGACCATGAGGTCGTCTTTTGCTCGCTCGCGAATTTGCTTTCTCGTGTCTCAAAATCAGCTCATTTTACCTCAGTTTACTCCTTTTCCTACAAATACACAGAAACTCAGCAATAACTTAATTCTTGCATAAAATTAAGGATGAAATACAAATAATAATATAAAAACACGTAAATATAAGATATAAAATTGACAGTAATTATCTATATAAAATATCCCAATCCTTTATAACTAATACAAGGGAATCAATTTATTTATTAATCAAACCTACCCAAACAGTTCTAAACTTTGTGCAAAATTTGAGACTTTAAAGCGATGACGGACATTCATGAAAAATGGAGGCAGTCAAACAAGTGGCTCGGACAATAACACAACATCTCTTCAACAAAATGAGATATCATGCCGGTCTAATATAGGATTTAACGGGTTGGGGCATCTTATATATGGTGTAATTATCAGTATACTAGGGACTTGAATATTTTGAACTATGACCTAACCACCATCCCATTTCACTTGAATCGTAAATTCAAGGAGCTTTCTCAAATATCTTATGGATCAAAACTATAAAGCCGACATAGTGTCCAGTAAGCTATAAATCAGGAAGGCCTTATTTTTAGAAGAAAAAAAACACTACCAATTAATTCTAACAAACTCCTTTGTTTACGCATTGTTTTGCCAAGTGGAAGTTTTAAACTAACGAACACGAGCTTTCTCAATCCCAAACACAAACGAGTGAACCTAAACTCTTGCCTAGTGGAAGTTCCATAAATAGTTAATTTCCATTTTCTTTACCGTATATATATAATTCCTCCTCTTAATTCTCAAAACACAAATAAACTTCAACAGAAACAAACAACAAAACAACTAAAATCAACTCAATGGGCAACTTCAAATCTTCTTTGGCCCTCTCGAAAAAGACAGCCATTATCATATCTTCAGATGGATCTCACCACGTGGTCGAGCTCCCCATGACTTCAAGTGAGGCGGCTTTCAGATTTACAGCGGGCAGTTCCATTTGTGATGTAGAGAAGATGTTGCAAGATCATTTTCCAAGTCCTATGATGACTAGACAGAAACTCCAATCTAGAAAATTCTACATGTTTTTGCCCGTGACCCGTACCGGTAAAGAATTATCTCATGAACAAGTCAAGATAATGAGTTTGAGTATTAGAAGGTGGAGACAAACACATAAGAAGAGAAATCGTGTGGCTGACATGTCAGTCGATAGCATCCCCAGCTCATCAGTAATGTGGGGTTTGTAGTGGTTGGTAATTTATTAATCCTCACTTTTGTTATTTTTCTAGAACATTTTTTTGGGTGACCCTACAGATTTACTGAGATATGAAAATTTAAGCTGCAGAATAAACATGAAACTAAGAAAGAATTTGTGATCAAGTGGAGCAGGACATTAGAAAAGATGGATTCCATGTTAAAGTAATCAGATTGTACTTCTTAGAATACCAACACTATCAAAGAGAGGCCCAGCCGTTCAAAATAGAACAATTTCATGTTCAGAAATCAGATTTTACTTCTTGAAATACCGAGTACCAAGATCGTAAAACACTATCAAAGAAAAGCTCAGCCGTTCAAACAGAATAAGAAGCAAATCACATTTGAGAGTTGTTCAAATTATTTGAGGCCTCTGTCCTAAATTATCATATAATCATGTAATATAGGAATCAGCGTGCTAATTTTGTACAGAATATGGATGAAGGGAAGTTATAACATGGATGATTTTATTTGTATGTGTCATTATTCTTGCGCAGGGGACATGGTAATCCAAATTAAAAATGGCTGATTTTATGTAAAAGATTTCGACAAGATGATATTTGGGCCATTTGGGGTTAAGTTCGATGTTAATATATTTTTTTACGTATTTTTCTTCTAATTATGTAATAATTACAATTTTCGATTCTCTCGACAATATGTTTTTCTAAATCTTCTTTTGGATAAACTAATTTAAGATATTTATAGTGAACGTTTGCGAGGGACTAGGGAGGATAGAATTTTTTTCTACTACTTATTAGTTTTGTAATTAAAAGAGAGAGAGATATTAGAGATGCTTCAATGGAGGGCCAAAATTTTTTTCCAAAGAAAAGAGGCTTCCGTTGCGTTTTTCATTTATCCTTGAGTTTGTTATATTATTTTTAGTACGCAAGTCAAAATCATGTTGTGTCAATCATACCAATTTATAATATGCACAATATATTCTTACTACATTTTTTGATATAAAATTCAGCCGTGTCCTATGTTATTGCATTATTAACTTATTTTTATATTCTTAAAGAAAGCATAATCAATTATTGTAATATGAGCTTGCTGCAGTACTCCGTAAATTTTTTTAATTTAATGAAAGAATTAATCTCAACCATTAAGATTAACAGGGATATTTTCCGTATAATAAATTATTAATTACATGCTAATTTGGTATCGTTGTCGTTTCCTGTTCTCTGTTTTTTTCCTCCAAAAAAAACAAAAACAAAATATGTTTGGTTAATTGGCTCCGTTTCCATTTTTTTCTGTCAAAATTGCAAAAAATAAACAGGATTTTGAAAATGAAAAAAATTGTTTCTTCTTTTCTGTTTTTCGTTGTCAAATCTATAAATGTCCAAAATCACACTGATAGTACTGAAAAATTAATATTGACCTTGAAATATTATGTTTTGCTAAAATAGGTATGTTGGCGTTAAAAATGGTATATTCACAATAAAAATTGAATTTTGACCCTAAAGGTAAGTTGAAACTAAAAAGAATATTAATCCTGAAATTTTATATTGCAATAAAAAAAGTAAATTTGACCATAAATCATGACAAAATCTGACCCGATCCGACACGAAAAATCCGCCCGACCGACCCGAACCCAAACCTGATCCGACCCGAAAATGTTGACAAGTCAACAACCCGAAACCCAACCCGACCCGAAACCCGAACGACCCGAAACCCGAGCAACCCGAAACCCGAACGACCGAAAACCCGAACGACCCGAAACCCGAACGACCCGAAACCCAAGCAACCCGAAACCCGAATGACCCGCCCAATATTCGAAATCTGAATAACATGTGATGCAAGATGAATAACCTGAAGTTGAATATTTGTGTGTTGATTTTGCCATAATTATTGGATTTTCTGTAATTATGCACTGAAAAACTTGCATATCTACATATGTTATGTGCACAATGATGATTTTTAATTCTTATATCTTATGGTATTATTAATTAATTAATTAACATTTTTTAAAAGAAAATGTGTTTTGTTCTAATGAACTTACTCTGTATAAATAACATATAACTAATAACAACTTCCACTAAAATTACAAAATTAATATTATGTCATAGCATGCGTATAAACAAGTCAACAATAAAAGAAAGAAGAAGAAAGAGCGTGGATGAGATGGGTATGCAGACAAAAGGACTTGGGATCTTTCGGTGATAAATAGTCCTTTGACCTGAGATTGTCTCGGTTCCCAACATGAGTAATTTTATACTTTAATATAATCTAACACTGTCTTTAACCGGGTAGTCATAACGATTATGATTAGGTATATAATGAATCATGTAGAGAGATGAGTGCAATCAAGACGGAATTTGTTCCTCTCATAAATGAGAGAGATATCTTTAGGCCTCTTGATGAATTGAACTGAAGAAATGTATGGTCATACTCAAATGAATTAATACGAGTTATTAATGTCATTTGTTCTTGTTCAGTTTAATTCGGGATCAAGAAATATTAATCGATTAATATAAGGATGGCGTCTTACATGCCTTATGATCGATATAGATATCGCGTGACAAAGGGACTAAATACGTGATTGTTGATTAGGTAAATCGGATCACCGATATTCACTTAAATAGGGTAGTCATGATTGTTTGCTAGAGTGCGCTGATGATTTATAGACTGTTAAGTCTATTGCCAACATTAAGTGAACCTACAAGGTCACACACAAAGAACAAACTGAAATTGGCACAGAAAATCCTAGCGACTTATATGATGAGTTGCATACGAATGTCACAAAATATATTTTCATCTTATGTGATAAGATGTGATATATATGTATATAAAGATTATGAGCACCAAAGATCATGTAGTCTAGAAGAGTCTAGACGATGGCATATAGATAATGATGAGTGATGTCATATATATCTTTTAGTGTGAAGAGACATGACTCTTCACCTCTATATAAGGACATAGAGGCCTCCAAATTCATAACACAACACATCATTCTCTCTCTCATTATTTCTCATTTTCTTTTGTGAGACAAAAGAGAGAAAATATACTTTCTAATTTGTATGACAAAATTATGAAAGGGTGTCTTCCTTTTTGTATGACAAAAATGAAAGAGTGTGATTATATGAGAGGAATTATATACATCTTTTGTGAGATAAAATAAGAAGAGTTTTCTTATGCAAGAGGAGAACAAGCTACTAGTATATATATTGTTCTTCTTCCCGTTTTAAGAAGTTTGTTCGTGTGGACACCGGTAGAGGCGTTCGTACCTTTAGCGCTTGTGATCTATTCGGCCTAAGAAGATGAGAACGGTTTGTTGAGAGTTTTGGTGGACCGATTGTGTGTGCGGTAGATGACTTCCGCACGACCCGACCTAGACGGCCTAGACGGACCGAAAATCGGTTAGGATGGTAACTGATTTAGAGGCGCATGGACAATATGCATGGTTTGAGCGTCATAGATTAAGCGTAATCCGAAAGGTACCTTTAAGATTTATTTCTTTGATTTAACCGATACGCACGGATCCTCGGATTGGTTTTGGACGAAATTTTTATTTTCCGCTACGTTATGCACGTCTAAAACCCAACAGTGGTATCAGAGCGACGTACGTGTTTCGGTTAAATTGAGTCGGTATATATGTGATATATACTATTTAGATACCATTTATAATTTTGATTTATAATTATAAGGCTTGCATATAAAGTATTCAAGTGTTGAATATTCTTAATAGAAAAGATGCGATTAATGGATATGATCCAAGAGTTGCATCCAAAGAATGCGACCAAAGGATATGTCCAAAGGATGTGATCCAAAAGTTATGTTGAAGAGATGCGATCAAAAGATGCGATGAATAAATGTGATCCAGAAGTTGTGTCCAAAAGATGCCGCCAAGGGATACGATCCAAAGGTTGTGTCCAATTGTTGCATCCAAGAGTTGCGACAAACGGATGCGACCAAAGGGTGCGACCAAAATGTGCGACTAACGGGTGTTACCAAGGGACACGATTCAAATGTCACATCCAAAGGACGCAACGAAAGGTTGCGACCAACGGATGCGACCAAAGGGTGCGACCAAAAAGTACGACTAACGGGTGTGACCAAGGGATGCGATTCAAATGTCACATCCAAAAGACGCGACGAAAGGTTGTGATCAATGGATGCGACCAAAGGGTGCGTCCAAAAGGTGCGACTAACGGGCGTGACCAAGGGATGCGATTCAAATGTCACATACAAAAGACGCGACAAAAGGTTGCGACCAACAGATGCGACCAAAGGGTGCGACCAACAGGTGCGACTAACGGGTGTGACCAAGGGATGTGATTCAAATGTCACATTCAAAAGACGCGACGAAAGGTTGCGACCAAAGGGTCCGACTAACGAATGCGATCCAAATGTCACGTCCATAAGGTTGTGACGAATGGGTGTGACCAAAGGGTGTGACTAAAGGGTGTGACCAGTAGATATGATCGAAATATCACATCCAATAGGTTGCGACTAATGGTTGCCAGCAAGAGGTGCGACCAACGGGTGTAATCGACATGCGCAACTAAGAGGTACGACCGAAAAGGTGCAATCGCAAGAGTTGTGATCTCTTGAATAGTTGTGTCTTCATGAAAGGGTGCATACCATGAATTGCCTTTTTGAAATGGTGCATGTGATGCATTATTTCTTGAAAAGTTGCATGTGATGTATTGAATTCATGAAAAGATGTCTATGATGTATTAATGTGTCGAAAAATGTGTGTTGATAAAGTTGACCAGGTGTTGACCATGTTGATCATGTTGACAGTTGACTGTTGACCCACTGTGTTGATTGTGGATTATATTGACTGTTAATTGTATTGACTGTTAATTGTTGACAGTTGACTACACTAATTTATCCCTTGACTGTTGACCATTAAATTGGTCAAAAGTTGATCATGACATGGTCAAAATATTGACCATTAACTGTTGACCTTGTCAAATGTTGATCGTTGACTGAGTCAAATGTTGACCAAATCAAATAGAGTTTTGACCTGCCAAATATTGACAATGATGACCGCGCCCCGAAGTCGCATTCGTAAGCCTTATATATATATATATATTATAAATGGGTAAATAATCGAAACATAATAAGATTATGTTTATATTTGATATATTTGTTGATATGTGTTGATATAATGAGAGAGTTCATTAGGCACAACACATACATCATTGAGATGAAGGAGTTCATCGTCCATCATGAATACATCATTAAGATGACAAGTTTATTTTAAACCACACATCATGACAATGAAAGAGTTCCTCGATTTCTATACATGGAGATAAGATTTTTCAAATACAATCTAAGAAAAATTTCATGGAGATGAAACATATATTAGGAAATCTTTTTGTTAGTTCATAAAGATCAAGGCCATGATATATCATTGTTATTATCTTTATTCTATTAGTACATGTGATGTTCTTTGAATATTGCATAATAACATATAATATTAAATAAAATCCCTCAAAACAATGTTAAGTCATGAAGTGCCTTCCATAAGTCTAAATCTCTCGATACTCTGATCGACCCTGCATAGGTCATGTGTAATAGATACACGATGTGAATCACACATTTGTGAAAATGTGCTGACTAAGTTATTGACTATTGAGTAAATATGATGTTAACAGATGAGTGACAAATGTAGCAAAAGTTGCAGTATTTTCTCAAGTAACTCATTTATTTACATTATTTTTTTGGACTTATCGCCGACAAAAATAATTGTTATTTAATATCGACAATAAATATTGTATTATTATAGTTCGAGTTTAATTATGAATGATCATTAATTTATTATTGAGAATAATAATTTCACCATTCACAAAGGTCATTTTTCTTTGGAAATATTCGAATAGAAAAATTATCTTATGTGTTATATCGAACAAGATAATTATAAGTCTATCTATAACATCCATATTAAGTATTTAAATCTAGCATTGTCACTTGGTCTAATTAAATAAGATGAACATTTATTAAATCCATTAAGATAGATTTTCAAATTCAGTTGATTTTGAATCATTTGAAACATGTGTAACTTATTTATTAGACGAGATGACATTTACGTCTTTCACAAAGTAAGGTGAAAGCAAATTACTTATTGACTCTCACACATAGTGATGTATGTTCATCAATGAGTGAATGTGCTAGAGAAAACTACTTCATTACTTTATTGAACCAATAAATTTGAATATTTTGAAAAGTTCAAAACTTTCAAATAATGAACTAGACAATAAACTTGGCTTCGAAAAATCAAATTTCTTCGATGAGATCGAGGAGTCGAGAACCAAGTGTTTGATGATCATGATAATGATATTGAACTTTATAAGATATAGTTCGATTATGATGAGTCAAATATATCTTCTATTTCTTTCGGGGTTACGCTCTTATTGCGTTCATACTGAATATAATTCCATCTAAAGCAGTTGTAAAAGACTCCATATGCGATATGGACTGGTAGGTGTATCAGATTATCTTTTATCAAGATTTGAGGATATGATACTTAATTGAAACATCATGCATCTAATCGGATTAGTGCTTATTGTGGAATATCCTGAGAAAAGTAAAGGATATTACTTCTATAATTAATATGAGAACAAAGTGTTTGTTACTCGAAAATTATATCTCTTTGGAAGAAGTGTTTCCAAAAGAATTAGTGGGAGTAAATTTGAAAAGTTCAAATTCCACATTCATAACACAACACATCATTCTCTCTCTCTCTCATTATTTCTCATTCTCTTTTGTGAGACAAAAGAGAGAAAATATACTTTCTAATTTGTATGACAAAATTATGAAAGGGTGATTTCCTTTTTGTATGACAAAAATGAAAGAGTGCGATTATATGAGAGGAATTATATACATCTTTTGTGAGATAAAATAAGAGGAGTTTTCTTATGCAAGAGGAGAACAATCTACTGGCATATATATTGTTCTTCTTCCTGTTTTAAGAAGTTTGTTCGTGTGGACGCTGGTAGAGGCGTTCATACTTTCGGCTCTTGTGATCTATTCGGCCTAAGAAGATGAGAACGGTTTGTTGAGAGTTTTGGTGCATACTGATTGTGTGTGCGGTAGATGACTTCTGCACCACCCGACCTAGACGGCCTAGGCGGGCCGAAAATCGGTTAGGATGGTAATCGGTTTAGAGGTGCATCGACAATATGCATGGTTTGAGCGTCATGGATTAAGCGTAATCCAAAAGGTATCTTTAAGATTTATTTCTTTGATTTAACCGATAAGCATGGATCCTAGGATTGATTTTGGACGGAATTTTTATTTTCCGCTGCATTATGCACGTCTGAAACCTAACACTAACATATACCTATGTTAATGACTTGATAACTATTTATCCATGATTAGTAAAACATGATCATCAATCAACTAATATACTGGTGTACATTTATAGCTTGTATATAAATATATATTTATATGTATCCGCAAGTATATTTGTCTTCACAAATATCCTATAAATGATCAGGGACGATTTAAAATAGCATTCATAACACTTTATAGTTTTACTATCAAAGTCACGCACTTTGTTGACATAAAGCTGAATTGTATATTCATGGTCTATTTTAATTATATTAAAATAACCTATACGCAAATATTATATGAAATATCTTATAGTAAATATTATGTTTGTTATGACAATCCACATCTAGGTCACAAACACTTTGGCCTAGGGCACAACACCATCAATATATATATATATATATATATATATATATATATATATATATATATATATATATATATATATATACATATATATATATATATATATATATATATATATATATATATATATATATATATATATATATATATACATATATACATATATATATACATATATACATATATATATATATATATATATATATATATACATATATATATATATATATATACATATATATATATATACATATATATATATATATACATATATATATATATATACATATATATATATATATACATATATATATATATATATATATATATATATATATATATATATATATATATATATATATATATCAACATACGAATATGATATAATAGTTTATATACTTGTTATAGCAAATCTATATACTTTTTATATCATATCTATATGTGACATCAATAAACTATTATATCATATCTCGTATGTTGATATATATATATATATATATATATATATATATATATATATATATATATATATATATATATATATATATATATATTATATGAGATTTATATATTGTTATATGTATATTGTTTTGTTTGAACTATACACTTGTTATATCATATTTATATACTGTTTCTACCATATAAATATATCATGTGTATATGCTTTGTTATATCATATACGTATATCGATATATATATTATTTTATATGTGAATTATTTATTGTAATATATACTATTTTGTTTGAATTATATATTGTTATATCATATCAATATAATGTTATACCATATCTATATATCATGTGTATATATTGTTATATCAAATATCTATATACCGATATATATATTGTTTTATATGTGAATTATTTATTGTAATATATACTATTTTGTCTCGAATTATATATTGTTATATCATATCAATATAATGTTATACCATATCTATATATCATGTGTATATATTGTTATATCAAATATCTATATACTGATATATATATTGTTTTATATGTGAATTATGTATTGTTATATATATACTATTTTGTCGAATTATATACGGTTATATCATATTTATATATCCTTTTTATTAGATTATAGTATTATTTGAGTAATGCTATATATACTGTTATGGGCATATGATGAGAGTACCGCACGACAAAGGGAGGTGATTAAGAAGCGATAGTGGGAGCTGTCGTGATTAAGACGTGATTAAGGTCCGCTGACGTGAGACAATGTCGGTTGGCATGATGCCGACGTGCTCAAAGCCGGCGTGTTTTATCATGTCCCAATTTTTTTTATAACAATAGTTTTAAAGTGTATGATAAAAAAAATCATACCAAATATCACCCGCGTCTCAACATTGAAAAGAAATTGTTGGAGATAAAACTATAACAATAATCTAGAAGAAAAGGCTGACAATAGAAATAACCAACGATCCAAGAAAATAAATTAAACAAACATCCGATATAACCTAATTCATTCTACTTCTGTTAAGCATCAATAAAGAAAAAAATCATCAACTTTTTTGAAAGAACAGAACCTCCATTCAGATCAATGAAATAAGAATAATAAGTAACAAAGCTTTGGATGAAGCAATAAGAAGCAATCATCTAGAAATAAGTAACAAAATAATTACCTATGTCTCACCATATCAAAAGGAATTGTAGTTGTAGGAGCAACCGTATTAACAATTTAGAAGAAATAAGTTGACAGTAGAAATAAACCATCGATCCAAGACTATAACGCTGAAATTTGAACAAATAAACAAACATCTGAGCTAACCTTCATTCAACTCTGTTAAACTTAAGAAACACATAATGCATCCGCTTTTCGAAAACAAAACCTTCATTCACTTAAAGAGATAAGAATAATAACTAACAAAACTTTGGAAGTAACACATTAGAAGTTTACTTTGTTTCAATGAAGTAATCTGACTTCTTTCAAAGATCTTTCATTCATTCAAGGAAAACAAAAAACAAATAACTAATTCTAACAATTCAAGGCTATATATTCGCCGTCTCCAAAAATATTTACATAATTCACATCAAATCAAAAACGCAATTAACAAAATCCAAATCCAATTATCAAATCTTCAATTCGTAATTAATGGCATTCAGAATGAAGTTCTTTCTTCCATTGTTTCTGGCCTTGGTGACCATTACTGGAGGTCATGCAGCTCGTCATCTTTTAGATGTTGTTGCACCTGAACTAATACCTATTAACTCATCTCAATTCCCTACAACATTGCCCACTAGTCCTAATCTATTGCCATTTGTCCCCAATCTTCCCACTACTATACCAAGTTCTACAGGTGAAAATCCTGCAATTGATCCGACTAAACTGTCTATGATGCCAACTACTCCTAATTTAGTGCCATTTGTCCCCAATCTTCCAACAACCATGCCAACAGGGGGAGTGCCGACTATTCCGAATGTTCCGGCAGCATTACCAAGTACTTCTGACATTCCTTTGACAACGCCTAATCTTCCAACGAATCCAATGTCATCTATTTCAAATTCAGATGTCATTCCAGGCGTTTCTGGACTCAAGATTCCATCTAATCATGTCTAATCTTCACCTTCTTCCTCTGGCACTCCTTCAAGGTTGCATTGAGAGAGAAGAGAGATGTATCAATATGTATGTTTAATATATCTTGTTGTGTGTACAAAGAGATGTTGGTGTAATTTGATATTTATGATATTTACTAAGACAATATCGGCGCCACGCCAGTGGTTTTTATTTAAATTATTTATCTCATTTTGATATAATCTTTATTACACTTTTTTTTTATGAAGACAACCATGTAAAGATAAGGAAATTGTTAAATTTTAGCACAATAAAGAAAAGATCAAGCATAATTTTCCAACACAATTTAGTAAATCTAAAAACAGTTTTTTTAGTTTTGCATATAGGGATACATAGTTCTTAATAAATCAGAACCTACTTACTAGTGTGCATACAATTTATCCCAAAAAAACATATAATCAGAAGTGATTTTCATTAGATACATAAATTCTAATATGAAAAGAAGTTCAAGCCAAAGAAATATAAAAAATATCTTCTTTTTTGAATATTTGTTTCAATAAAATTGATTTTCTCTGTCTATCTATCTCAACAAATATTCAAAGAAATACAAATATATGGGTCGGCGATTCAGGTGAGATCCCAATGCATATCTAACTCTATGTTCACTCGTGGGATCCGGACGATATAACATACATATAAAATGACAAATACAATCGGATTGTTAAGTCATTAATTAATTTCATAGTGGAATATAAATAGTAAAATTACATAGTGATAGTTTTATAAATAGTTAATTTCATATTCTTTACTTCATATATATAATTCCTCCTCTAAATTCTTGGACACGAAAAAAAGTAAGCAAAAACAAACAACAGACACAACTCAAATAAACTCAATGGGCAACTTCAAATCTCCTTCGGCCGCCACCAAAGGACAATCATTCTCATATCTTCCGACAAGTCTCACCACTTGGTTGAGTTCCCCATTACATCAACTGGGGCGACTTTCAAATTTAAATTGGGCAGTTCCATGTGACATAAAGAAGATTATGCAAGATTGTTTTCCAACTCCAATGATGACTACACAAAAACTCTAATTGTTTATGCCGGTGACCTGTGTGGACAAAAATAATTATCTCATGAATTAATCCGAACAACTTATTTTTCATCTCTTTTTTATTTCTATCATTGTGCCATTTCCTCACTTTTGTCTCGATGACTCGATTAACTTTTTTTTTCAAATCTTAACTTTTAGTTTCTCAAATTTATTAATATTTTATGACAACATGTATATTGTTTTAAAATATAATCATAGAATTGGTTGAATTTGTGTTTCGTGTTCCATAGCCGATTTAGTGAGAACCGTTGTATTTGTTTCTCGCCATTGACACTTATTCAGATGATTTTAATGAATCATAATCCCATGTTACGTTGAAATATTAATACAAATAGAATATGAAATGTTTAATCATTAAAATATAAATAATTTATTTTTATTTTTATTAAAAATATATTTTTTTAATGAAATATTTTCTTTCACATGTTGAAACTGTCAAATATAAATTTGTTGGATTTTCTCTTTAATTTGTATTCCATATTGTTATATAATAATTAAAATTTTTTATTCTCTCAAGTAAAGAATATTTGACAATATATTTTTCAAAATTTTCTTTTGGATCTCAGAAACTACTGACAATAATGAACGTTTCGAAGGGACTAGGGAGGAGCTTTTTCTACTATTGATTAGTTTCGTTATTAAAAGAGAAAGATATTAGAGGTGCTTTAACTGATGGCGAAATTGTTTTCCCAAAGAAAAAAGCTTCCGTTGCGTTTTCCATATATCCTTGAGTTTATCATATTTATTTTTAGTACGCAAGTTAAAATCATTTTGTGTCAGTCATACCAATTTATATTATGTACAATAAATTCAGCTTAATTACATTATTTTTTGATATAAAATTCAGTTGTATTCTATGTTACTGCATTATTAAATTATTATTTTTTTTATAAAGAAATCATTATCAATTATTGCTATATACATATATTATGTATTGGTTAATATATATGCTTTATACATGAGATAATTTTCATCATTTTTTTCGTAACTGTAGTTCAAAAGAAACTGTAGGAGCTAAAACTGTAAGAAGACAATAAGACCAAAATTGGAACAAAACATGGGAAATGTGTAAATATGATGACACGGTAGCACGACTGTAACATTATTAGAAAATAAATTATATATAATGTTATGTATATATCGTTATTAGAAAATAAATTATATATACTGTTATGCGATCCGTCGTGAACAGTCCTGCTACAGTACGTCAGGTCCCATCAAACAAACTTTTGATATAACCTAATTCATTCAACTTCTGTTAAGCATCGATAAAGAAAAAAAAAACTCATCAACTTCTTTCAAAGAACACAACCTTCATTCTACTCGAAGAAATAATAATAATAACCAACAAAACTTTTGATGAAATGTGTCAATTTAGTAACAATAAGAATGATAAAACAAAATGATCTCCTATGTCTCGACATTTGAAAAGGAATTGTAGTTGTAAGAGCAACCATAATAACAATTAAAAAAAAATTAGTTCACAGTAGAAACAAACCATCGATCCAAGACTATAACACCGAAATTTGAACAAATAAACAAATTTTTGGTCTAACCTTCCTTCAACTTCTGTTAAGCTTAAGAAACTCATAATGCATCCTCTTCTCAAAAACAAAACCTTCATTCAACTTAAAGAGATAAGAATAATAACTAACAAAACTTTGGGGGTAACACATTAAAAGTTTTCTTTGTTTCAATAATGTAATTTGACTTCTTTCAAAGATATTTCATTCGTTCAAACAAGACAAGAAACAAATAACTTGCCGAATTTGCCACAGACAAACTACCGAAAGAAAAAAAAATCTAATTAACTCTAAGAACTCAAGGCTATATATTTGCCGTCTCAAATTTTTTTACATAATTCACATCAAATCAAAAACACATTAACAATATCCAAATCCAATTATCAAATCTTCAATTCCCAATTAATGGCATCCAGTATGAAGTTCTTTCTTGCATTATTCATAGCCTTGGTGTCAATTAATGGAAGTCTTGCAGCTCGTCATCTTTTAGACGTTGTTGCACCTGAACAAATACCTATTAACCCATCTCAATTCCCTACAAAACTGCCAACTAATCTCTTGCCATTTGCCCCCAATCTCCCCACTACTAAACCAGGTTCTACTGGTCAAACTCCTGCAATTGATCCGTCTAAATTGCCTACGATGCCAACTAGTCCTAATTTAGTGCCAGTTGTCCCCAATCTTCCCACAACCATGCCAACAGGGGCAGTGCCGACTATTCCGAATGTTCCGGCAGCATTACCAAGTACTTCTGCCATTCTTTTGAAAACTCCTAATCTTCCAACGAATCCAATGTCATCTACATCGAATCCAGAAGTCATTCCAGGCGTTTTTGGACTCAAGGTTCCGTCTAATCATGTCTAATCTTGACCTTCTTCCTCCAGCAGTCCTTGAAGTTTGCATTGAGAGAGAAGAGAGATGTATCAATTTTTATGTTTAATATATCTTGTTGCACTTTTTTTTATTAAGACGTCCCTGTAAATGTAAGGAAATTGTTAAATTTTAGGACAATACAGAAAAAATCAAGCATAATTGTTCAACGCATTTTAGTAAATCTAAAACTATTTTTCTATTTTTCTAGATTTACATATAGGGATACATATTTCGTAATAAATGTTGGACCTACTTACTAGTGTGCATACAATTTATCCCAAAACAATAGATAATCAGAAGTGCATGATGTAACATACATAAGAAATGACAAATACAATCGGATTGCTATGTTATTATTTAATTTCATAGCGGAAGTCTATAAATAGTAAATTTCATAGTGATAGTTCTATAAATAATTAATTTCATGTTCTTTACTTCATATATGTAATTCGTCCTTTAAATTCCCGAACACAAATAAACGTAAGCAAAAACAAACAAGAAACATAGCTGAAATAAACTCAACGGGAAACTGCAAATCTCCTTTGGTCGCCACCAAAAAGACAGTCATTCTCATACCTTTAGACGGGTCTCACCACTTGGTTGAGCTCCCCATGACTTCAACTAAAGCGGCTTTCAGAATTAAATTGGGGAGTTTCATTTGTGGTATAGAGAAGATTACGCAAGATTGTTTCCAACTCCAATAGTGAGTAGACAAAAACTCTAATTGTTTAGGCCGGTGACCCCTGTGGACAAAAAGAATTATCTCATGAATTAACCACAACAACTTATTTTTCACTTTCTTTTGAGCACTCACTTTCTTTGTTAATTCTTAACTTTTAATTTCTCAAATTTATTGATATTTTATGAAACCTCCTATGTGGTTATTAAAACATAATCATATAATTAATTGAATTTGTGTTTTGTATTATATTGCAGATTTATAGAGAACCGTTGAATTTCTTTCTCGCCATCGGATCTTATTCAGATGGTTTCAACGAATCATAATCCAAAGTTATGTTGAACATTTAATACAAATAAAATATGAAGAGTTCAATCATTAAAATATAAATAATTTTTCTTTTCTTGTTATTAAAAATAATATTTTTTTAATAAAATATTTTGTTTCTCATATTGAAACTGTCAAATAAAATTTGTTGGAATTTTCTTTTTAATTTGAATCCCATATTGTTATATAATAATTAAAATTTTTGATTCTCTGAAGTAAAGAATATTTGACAATATATTTTCCAAAATTTTGTTTTGGATCTCAGAAACTAGTGATAGATAATTATAATGTATGTTTTGGAGGGATTAAGGAGCAATAGGAATTTTTTTCTACTACTGATTAGTTTCGTAATTAAAAGAGAAAGATATTAGAGGAGCTTTCAATTTGTCCTTGATTTTATTATATTATTTTTAGTACACAAGTTAAAATCATTTTGTGTAAGTCATACCAATTTATAATGTGTACAGTAAATTCTGATTAATTACATCAATTTTTGATATAAAATTCAGATGTATTCTATGTTACTGAATTATTAAATTATTTTATATTCTTAAAGAAAGCATAATCAATTATTGTTATATACATATATTATGTATTAGTTAATATATATTCTTTATACATTGGATAATTTCCATCATTTTTTTATAACTATAGTTCAAAAGAAATTGTTGGAGCTAAAACTGTAAGAATGACAATAAGACCAAAATTGGAATAAATAAAACAAGATATGATATAACCTAATTCATTCAACTTCTGCTAAGCATCGATAAAGAAAAAAACTCATCAACTTCTTTCAAAGAACACAATCTTCATTCAACTCGAAGAAAAAACAATAATAATTAACAAAACTTTTGATGAAACATGTCAATTTAGTAACAATAAGAATAATAAAACAAAATGATCTCCTATGTCTCAACATTTCAAAAGGAATTGTAGCTGTAGAGGCAACCATAATAACAATTTCGAAGAAATAAGTTGACAGTCGAAATAAACCATCGATCCAAGACTATAACACCGAAATTTGAACAAATAAACAAACTTCTGATCTAATCTTTATTCAACTTCTCTTAATCTTAAGAAACACATAATGCATCGATGTTTACACCATTTAGGGGTGTGATATTTATCGTAATGCTAATAGTGTTTTTGTTTGGATGTTTAGGGTTTATAAGATTTATAATTTGATATTATAGGCAGGAATTATCTTGGTATGGGATTTTATTTATAATTTATAATTTCGAAGAAATAAGTTGACAGTAGAAATAAACCATCGATCCAAGACTATAACACCATAATTTGAACAAATAAACAAACTTCTGATCTAATCTTTATTCAACTTCTCTTAATCTTAAGAAACACATAATGCATCGATGTTTACACCATTTAGGGTGTGATATTTATCGTAATGCTAATAGTATTTTTGTTTGCGTGTTTAGGGTTTATAAGATTTATAATTTGATATTATAGATAGGAATTATCTTGGTATGGGATTTTATTTTTATATGGTTTAGGGTTTTATTTTTATGTTTGTGATATCATATTGTTTCATTAATGGTATTTTTGTATATACTTAAATTATTTAAAATATATAGATACATAAATATTAAAATTTGATGTGTACTAATTGTTGCATTTGATATGATATTCAAAATATTTGATTATGATAATATATATATATATATATATATATATATATATATATATATACACACACACACACCCCAACAATGCTTGGCAGGAGAGAGAAATCCTACTTTTATAACATAAGTAGGATTTTAGAATCTTTTTTTTAACATAATATTCTAGTATTTTGTAATGTGTCAATTGGTTAGAAAATAGAATTTCTAAATGTTACATTTTGTTATTTATGCAACATTTGTAAATAATGCCATTATCTTAACTTATGGTTGGATAGAATAATGTGGCCAATCCGATTAGGCCGGATATTTAAATGCATATTTTCATATCGTATATGACATTCACTAATGATGCAGATTTGGATATTCATTGATAGGAATTTCTTTTGCTACAAAATATGGCTGTGGTTGGGATTATTGAAAATGCTATCGTTACTTTTGGTGAGAGCCAACTAAACAGGATATAGACACTAATCCTGCCAAATATTCAGTAGGATTAAAATGGCCATTTGGCGACATATAAACATCTTGTTGTATTCCGATTTTCTTGTAGTGATCCTCTTTTCAAAAACAAAACCTTCATTCAACTTAAAGGGATAAGAATAATAACTAACAAAACTTTGGATGTAAGACATTAAAAGTTTCTTTGTTTCAATGAAGTAATTTGACTTCTTTTAAAGATCTTTCATTCGTTCAAATAAAACAAGAAACAAATAACTTCCCAAATTAGCCATAGACAAACTACCGAAAGAAAAAAAATTTAACTAACAAAATACATTAACAAAATCCAAATCCAATTATCAAATCATCTTCAATTCACAATTAATGGCATTCAGTATGAAGTTCTTTCTGCATTGTTTATGGCCTTGGTGTCCATTAACGGAAGTCTTGCAGCTCATCTTCTTTTAGACGTTGTGGCACCTCAACAAATACCTATTAACCCATCTCAATTTCCTACAAAATTGCCAACTAGTCCTAATCTATTGCCATTTGCCCCCAATCTTCCCACTAGTATACCAAGTTCTAGAGGTCAAAATCCAGCAATTGATCCGAGTAAACTGCCTACGATGCCAACTACTCCCAATTTAGTACCATTTGTCCCCAATCTTCCCACAACCATGCCAACAGGGGGAGTGCCGACTATTCCGAATGTTCCGGCGGTATTACCAAGTCTTTCTGTCATTCCTTTGATAACTCCTAATCTTCCAACGAATCCAATGTGATCTATTTCGAATCCAGATGTCATTCCAGGCGTTTCTGGACTCATGGTTCCATCTAATCATGTCTAATCTTCACCATCTTCCTCTGGCAGTCATTGAAGGTTGCATTGAGGGAGAAGAGAGATGTATAAATTTGTATGCTTAATATATCTTGTGGTGTGTACAAGGAGATGTTTTTTAATTTGGTATTTACTTATGATATTTATTAAAATAATATCCGGGCTATGCCGCTATGGTTTTTTTAATTATTTCATTAATTTATATATAATCTTCATTACTCCCTTTTTATGAAAGCAACCATGTAAATATATGGAAATTATTAAATTTTTGTACAACATAGAACGAATCAAGCATAATTGTTAAACACAATTTAGTAACAAAATCTAAAAACTTTTGTTCTAGATTTACATATGGATACACGGTTCTTAATAAATCTTGGACCTACTTACTAGTGTGCATACAATTTATCTCAAAACAACAGATTATGAAAAGTGTATGATATAACATACATATGAAATGACAAATACCATCGGATTGCTAATTTATATATTTTCGTAGTGAAAGTTCTAGAAATAATTAATTTCATATTCTTTGCCTCATATATATAATTCCTCCTTTCAACTGCCCAACACAAATAAACCTAAACAAAAACAAACAACAAACACGACTCAAATAAACTCAATGGGAAACTTCAATTCTCATTTGGCCGCTACAAAAAAAGACACTCATTCTCACATCTTCAGACGGGTCTACCCACTTGGTGGAGCTCCCCATGATTTCACATGAGGTGGCTTTCGGATTTACACGGGGTAGTTCCATTAGTGACGTAGCGAAGATTATGCAAGATCATTTTCTAACTCCAATAATGACTAGACAGTAACTCTAATTGTTTATTTCAATGACCCATGCCGGTAAACGAAGTATCTCATGAACAAGTCGAGATAGTGAGTACAAGTATTAGAAGGTGGAGACAAACACATAAGAAGAGAAATTGATCCTTTGAGAAGAATGCCCTTGTATGTGATAGATCTGGTGGTTTTAGGGTTGAAAGTTTGAGAAGGTTGGGTGATGATGGTTTGCTGCTTCTGTGGTAAAGGGATATTTAAAGGGTTTGTCTTAGGGTTTAGCAGCCAGTAGGGTTGACGAGGGAGTAGGGTTTTAGGTTGGGTGTGAGGCTTAGGAGAAGCGGGACAGGTTGTCTTCCTCGCCACCTTGTTCCAGCCGTCACTTCCTCGGATCGCCAAGAGCTTCACCATTGCTTGCGCTCCAAGTTTTTTTAGGCTTTTTAATTAATCCATCAAATTATTATTCTCAGAACTATCGAATAATTTGGAGGTTGATAGAAAAAATCACATCATGAATAATCTACTATGTCTCAACATTTGAAAAGAAATTGTAGGAGCTAAAACCGTAAAAAGAATTTAGAAGAAATAAATTAACAGTAGATATGAACCATCAATTGGAACAAATCAACAAACTTCTGATGAAACCTCCTTCATTCAAATTCTGTTAAGCGACACAAAAAAACATCATAATTCAACCAATTTAAAAAAACAAAACCATCATTCAACTCAAAAGAGATAAGAATAATAACAAAAAAGTTTGGATGTAACATATTAAAAGTTAGAATAGTATCAATGAAGTAATTTGTCTTGTTTCAAAGATCTTTCATTCATTCAAAGAAAACAAAAAAATAAATAGCTTACCTAATTAGCCAGATAGACAAACTACCAAAGACGAAGAAAAAAAACCAATTAACTCTAAGAACTCAAGGCTATATATTCGTCGTCTCCTAAAAGTTTTACATAATTCACATCAAATCGAAAACGCACTAACAAAATCCTAATCCAATTTTCAAATTCCAATTCTCAATTAATGACATTCAGTATGAAGTTCTTTCTTCCATTATTTTTGGCCTTGGTCACCATTAATGGAAGTCTAGCAGCTCGTCATCTTTTAGATGTTGTTGCACCTGAACAAATACCTATTAACCCGACTCAATTTCCTACAACATTACCAACTACTCCTAATCTATTACTAGTTGGCCCTAATCTTCCCACTATACCAGATACTACAGGATCAAAACCTGCTATTGATCCGACTCAACTACCTACGATGCCAACTACACCTAATCTAGTGCCATTTGTTCCAAATCTTCCCACAACCATGCCAGGTAGTACAGGTGGAGTGCCAAATTTTCCGAATGTTCCGGCAGCATTACCAAGTACTTCTTCCATTCCTGTTACAACTCCTAATCTTCCAACGAATCCATTGTCATCTATTTCGAACCCAGCAGGCGTTTCTGGACTCAAGGTTCCATCTAATAATGTGTAATATTCACCTTCTTGCTCCGGCAGTCCTTGAAGGTTGAATTGAGAGAAAGAAGTGAGATGTATCAGTTTGTATGTTTGATATATCGCTTTGTGTGTACAAAGAGATGTTTGTCTAATTTGATATATATGTATATGATATTTAATTAAATAATATCCGCGCCATGCCACTATGGTAATTTTAATTGTTTCTATCATTTAGATATAATCTTCATTACACGTTTGTTATGAGAACAACCATGCAAATATATGGACATTTTTTAATTTTAGCACAATACAGAAAAAATCAAGCATAATTGTCCAACACGATTTACTAACAAAATCTAAGAACTTTTTTTCTACATTTTACATATGGACACATGATTCTTAGTTAAGCCCTGACCTATCTCCCATTGAATACGAGGCTGCTTCTTCCAATTTCTCCCCCAATTTCGTTTATAAGGCTATTTCGTGGTCCAAATCCAAAGTTTGTGTTCCAAATCCAAAGATTCTAAACCCTCCTTGTTAGGAACTGAGACGCAACAGTAAACACGGAAAGCAAGACGTAAGAAAAAAAGATATTTTTTACGTGAAAACCCTAAAAAGTAAAAATCACGGCCGTCGGTACTCAAACTTTCTTTATACTTGAAGAAAGAGAAATACAATACAATTGTTTGTGGTTGTTGGAATGAATAAAACTCTACCCCCTGCCCCTCTATTTATAGGATAATCATATTTAATACAAGAAAATAAATCAAAGATTTGCTACCCAATTAACGCCTAATTCTTGTAAATAAATATATGGTGAATAAACATATTCTAAATTCTAATTATCAATTAAGGAATAATATCAACCAGATATGGAGATCTTTCATATTTTCCGTAGCGTTTCCTTTTACAGGGTTTCTAGAGTTTTCCAGAAGTCTCCACACCAAACAATCTCCCACTTGGAGACTTCATAAAGATACGAATCATTTGCATTGAATCCATTCTCCTTTCTCCTTTGTATCTTCCTTGATCCGGGCAACATGCTCCCACTGACTCACTCGACCAGCCCCACTGAGCCAGTGCACAGTCTCAGCTTCTCGATGGGTACTTCCTTGGTCAACTGTCTGGAATCCTGTTTTTGACCGTACAAGCTTTTCTCGAGCTTACACACTAGACCCTCCTTTCCCGGGGTCTCGAAGCCTTCAGGCTGCACTATACAGATGTCCTCCTCCAAATCGTCATGGAGAAATACCGCCTTGACATCCATTTGCTCGAGGTGCAAATCTTCGGCCGCTACAATACTTAACACCATATGAATGGTTGTTAGCTTCACCACCAGCGAGAATACCTCCGTGTAGTCAACTCCTTCTTTATGTAGGAATCCCTTAACTATCAATTTTGTCTTGTACCGCTTGCTGCCATCTGGTTCATCATTTACCTGATAAATCCACTTGTTTTGTAGCGCCTTCTTGTCATCTGGTAACCAGGTCAATACACAAGTCTTGCTCTTTCCGAGAGACTCAATCCCATCTCTCATTGCACGCTCCCACTTGACAGAATCTCCCATCTCTACCGCCTCATGGTAGTCTTCAGATTTGTCATTCGACCTATCCTTATAGTAGCGTGTCCTGTCTTGGACCGGAGCTGGTCCTCACAAATCGCTCTGCACCGAGTCTAGCTTTCCCGTCTTGAGTTCTCGTCCGACAGTCAAAAAACTAACCCGTTTTTCCTTACCAAGCACGCAGTTCTCATAGAAACCGGTTTCTACCGATTACACCTTGGGTAACAAACCCTTTGAAGACAGCACTTGAAGTCCTTTGTGACTGACATTACCAAGCTGATTATGACACTGATGGTGTTATGCCCTAGGCCAAAGTGTTTGTGACCTAGATGATGGATTGTAATAACAAACATAATATTTATTCTAAGATATTTTATATAATATGTGCGTATAGGTAATTTAAATATAATTAAAATTGACCATGAATATGCAATTCAGTTTTATGTCATCAAAGTGCGTGACCTTGATAGTAAAACTATAAAGTGTTATAGAATAGCGAATGCTATTCTAAATCGTCCCTGGTCATTTATAGGATATTTATGGAGACAAATATACTTGCAGATACATATAAATATATATTTATATACAAGCTATAAATGTACACCAGTATATTAGTTGACTGATGATTATGTTTTACTGATCATGGATAAATAATTATCAAGTCATTAACATAGGTATATGTTAGAGACCATATACTGGACTGATCCACCATAAGAATGCTACATGTTTTACATCATTAGCGATTCTTGTAACATAAAGTATTTATAGTCCTTTGACCTGAGATTGTCTCGGTTCCCAACATTGAGTAATTTTATACTTAAATATAATCTAACACTGCCTTTAACCGGGTGGTCATAACGGTTATGATTAGGTATACAATGAATCATGTAGAGGGATGAGTGCAATCAAGACGGGGTTTGTTCCTCTCATAAATGAGAGAGATATCTTTAGGCCTCTTGATGAATTGAACTGAAGAAATGTATGGCCATACTCAAATGAATTAATAAGAGTTATTAATGTCATTTGTTCTTGTTCAGTTTAATTTGGGATCAAGAAATATTATTCGATTAATATAAGGATGACGTATTACATGCCTTATGATCGATATAAATATCGTGTGACAAAGGGACTAAATACGTGATTGTTGATTAGGTAAATCGGATCACCGATATTCACTTAAATTGGGTAGTCACGATGGCTTGCTAGAGTCCGCTCATTATTTATAGACTGTTAAGTCTATTGCCAACATTAAGTGAACCTACAGGGTCACACACAAAGAACAAACTGAAACGGGCGCAGAAAATCCTAGCGACTTATATGATGAGTTGCATAAGAATGTCACAAAATATATTGTCCTTTTATGTGATAACATATGATATATATGTATATAAAGACTATGAGCACAAAAGATCATGTAATCTAGAAGAGTCTAGATGATGGCATATGGATAATGATGAGTGATGTCATACACATCTTTTAGTGTGAAGAGACATGACTCTTCACCTCTATATAAGGACATAGAGGGGTCCAAATTCTAAACACAACACATCATTCTCTCTCTCATTATTTCTCATTCTCTTTTGTGAGACAAAAGAGAGAAAATATACTTTCTAATTTGTATGACAAAATTATGAAAGGGTGCTTTCTTTTTGTATAACAAAAATGAAAGAGTGCGATTATATGAGAGGAATTATATACATCTTTTGTGAGATAAAATAAGAAGAGTTTTCTTATGCAAGAGGAGAACACGCTACTAGCATATATATTGTTCTTCTTCTCGTTTTAAGAAGTTTGTTCGTGTGGACACCGGTAGAGGCGTTCGTACTTTCGGCGCTTGTGATTTATTCGGCCTAAGAAGATGATAACGGGTTGTTGAGAATTTCGGTGGAGGCCAATTGTATGTGCGGTAGATGATTCCGCACAATCCGACCTAGACGGCCTAGACGGACAGAAAATCGGTTAGGACGGTAACCGGTTTAGAGGCGCATGGGCAACACGCATGGTTTGAGCGTCACGGATTAAGCGTAATCCGAAAGGTATCTTTATGATTTATTTCAATGATTTAACCGATACGCACGGATCCTCGGATTGGTTTTGGACGAAATTTTTGTTTTCCGCTGCGTTATGCAGGTCCGAGACCCAACAATGGTATCAGAGCGACGTGCGTGTTTCGGTTAAATTGAGTTGGTATATATATGTGATATATACTATTTAGATACCATTTATAATTCTGATTTATAGTTATTAGGCTTGCATATTTAATATTTAAGTGTGGAATGTTCAAAATGAAAGATGTTAATTCAAGTGTTGAATTTTCAATGTGAATGAATGCGAAATTTTGGAGATTCATGAAAAAGTGTATGAAATTGTTGCAACCAAAAGATATATTCCGAAAGGATGCATCCCGTGAGATTAATGCAAGAGTTGCATTGAAAAATGTATCTAATATAATGGTTTAAAAATATATTTTGCTTAAACTATAATTAAGTTGGCAGCCAAGTTTATGCGCGGAACATTAAATGAGATTTGAATGGCCACGTTGTTTATGTATGTTCATACTTTTCTTCATCTTGAAGAAACTTAGGCGTGTCTTGAATAATCTCGTGAAACATCAAGTTTATCCATTTAGGGGTGACTTCAGATGTGTCATGAATTGGTCCATATTCATATCATAAATTGATCCATATTCCCTTGTCGATTTTTCTTTAAATCGAAACAGAAGGATATAGGGAACGATTTATATTTTGGTTGTATTGCCTTGACATGCAATTTGGTTCGTTTAAGCAAATATTACACATGCCTGATCACGTGTTAAGAAACAACATAAAAAGTTTATGCATGATTTGCATCCAAATGGTGCATTCAAAAGAATATGACCAAATGATATGATCAAAGGATATGATCCAAAAATATTATGTCCAAGAGATGCGATCAAAAGATGCGTTGAATAGATGTGATCCAGAAGTTGTGTCCAAAAGATGCCGCCAAGGGATACGATCGAAAGATTGCGTCCAAGTGTTGCATCCAAGAGTTGCGACCAAGAAATATGATCCAAAAGTCACGACCAAGGATTGCGTCTAAAAGGTGCGACCAAGGAAAACGATCCAAAAATTGAGTCCAAGAGTTGCGACCAAAGGGTGTGACTAAAGGGTGTGACCAACGGATGCGATCCAAATGTCACATCCATAAGGTTGCGACGAATGGGTGCGACCAAAAGGTGCGACTAACGGGTGTGACCAAGGGATGCGATTCAAATGTCACATCCAAAAACGCGACAAAAGGTTGCGACCAACGGATGCGACCAAAGGGTGCGACCAAAAGGTGCGACTAACGGGTGTGACCAAGGGATGCGATTCAAATGTCACATCCAAAAGACGCGATGAAAGGTTGCGACCAAAGGGTGCGACTAAAGGGTGTGACCAACGGATGCGATCCATATGTCACGTCCATAAGGTTGCGACGAATGGGTGCGACCAAAGGGTTTGACTAAAAGGTGTGACCAATGGATATGATCCAAATATTACGTCCAATAGGTTACGACTAACGGTTGCGACCAACAGGTGCGACCAATGGGTATAATTGACATGCGCAACTAAGAGGTACGACCGAAAAGGTGTAATCGCAAGAGTTGCGACCTCTTGAATAATTGTGTCTTCATGAAATGGTGCATACCATGAATTGCCTTTTTGAAATGGTGCATATGATGCATTATTTCATGAAAAGTTGCATGTGATGTATTGAATTCATGAAAAGATGCCTATGATATATTAATGTGTAGAAAAATGTGTGTTGACAAAGTTGACCAAGTGTTGACCATGTTGATCATGTTGATAGTTGACTGTTGACCCATTGTGTTGACTGTGGACTATGTTGATTGTTGATTGTATTGACTGTTAATTGTTGACAGTTGACTACACTAGTTTACCCCTTGACTGTTGACCATTAAATTGGTCAAAATTTGATCATGACCTGGTCAAAATATTGATCATTGATTGTTGACCTTGTCAAATGTTGATCATTGACCGAGTCAAATGTTGACCAAATCAAGCATTGAGTTTTGACCTGCCAAATGTTGACAATGATGACCGCGCCCCGAATTCGTATTCGTAAGCCTTATATATATATATATATATATATATATATATATATATATATATATATATATATATATATATATATATATATATATATATATATATATATATATATATATATATATATATATATATATATATATATATATATATATATATATATATATATATTTTATAAATGGGTAAATAATCGAAACATAATATGATTATGTTTATATTTGATATATTTGTTGATATGTGTTGATATAATGAGAGAGTTCATTAGGCATAACACATAGATCATTGAGATGAAGGAGTTCATCGTCCATCATGAATAGATCATTAAGATGACAAGTTCATTTTTAACCACACATCATGGCGATGAAAGAGTTCATCGATTTCTATATATGGAGATAAGATTTTCATATACAATCTAAGAAAAATTTCATGGAGATGAAATATATATTAGGAAATCTTTATGTTAGTTCATAAAGATGAAGGCCATGATATATCATCGTTATTATCTTTATTCTATTGGTACATGTGATGTTCTTTGAAGATTGCATAATAACATATAATATTAAATAAAAGCCCTCAAAATAATGTTAAGTCATGAAGTGCCTTCCATAAGTCTAAATCTCTCAATACTTTGATCGGCCCTGCATAGGTCATGCCAAAGCTGGGTATGTAGGGACAATCTTAGGAGGAGAGAATGCGGGAAATGGGAGCCAACATAGGTCATGCCAAAGCTGGGTGTGTTGGGTACTATTTTGCCGATGATTAGACATGGTTTGATTTAACTGGGCTATCAAGTCGGACTTGGGCTCGGGGCATACGATAGGATATATACATCGGGCATATGATGCTTATCCTATGTTGTTCAAGAGTTGTATGAGATACAATTGGAATTATTCCTACCTAAATAAGTTAACTTCTGGGCGATGAGCCAAAGCTCACTTGGGACTTAATTGAAATATGGATCTTGTCTCACTATGAAACTTCATGGATTGAAAGTTTCCGAATCAATGCGATTGAGGGTTATTGATTTGATTAAAAAAATAGTGGGAGCCATTATATGAAATATTTAAAGAATAATAGTCTTTGCATATTATTCAAATCGAATAGTATATCTATTTATGTCTCACAATAGGTCCTTGAGAATGACAAATATCATAAGATGCTTATAATCGTTAAAATGAACATGGACAAGTGTTGTCAATAATGTTCTCGTGCTTAAAAGGAATGTAAAAAGTAATCCCAAAGATAAGGGCAAGATGTTGCCGAGGCTTCGGCCTTAGGTAAGAAATTAGTATCTTTTGCAGTGAATCGGTTCATTGAAAGAAACCATAATTTCTCAAGAAGATATGAAAAAGGGAATGAAAGGATAGTGTGACTATCGCTTCAAGTATTTTGTTCTAGAAATTAACTTATCCATTTCACATCATGTGTATTCGATACACGATGTGAATCACACATTTGTGAAAATGTGCCGACAAAGTTGTAGACTATTGAGTAAATACGATGTTAACATATGAGTGACAAATACAGCAAAAGTTGTTGCATTTTCTCAAGTAACTCATTTATTTACATTGTCTTTTTCGACTTATCGCTGACATAAATAATTGTTATTTAATATCGACAATAAATTTTGTATTATCTATAGTTCGAGTTTATCTATAAATGGTTATTAATTTATTACTGAGAATAATAATTTCACCATTCACAAATGTCAATTTTCTTTGGAAATGTTCCAATAGAAAAATTACCTTATGTGTTATATCGATCAAGATAATTATAAGTCTATTTATAACATTAATATTAAGCATTTAAATCCAGCGTTGTCGCTTGGTCTACTTAAATAAGATGAACATTTATTAAATTCATTAAGATGGATTTTCAAATTCATTTGATTTTGAATCATTTGAAACATGTGTAACTTATTTATTAGACAAGATGACATATACGTCTTTCACAAAGTAGGGTGAAAGCAAGTTACTTATTGGCTCTCATACATAGTGATGTATGTTCATCAATGAGTGAAGGTGCTAGAGAAAACTACTTCATCGCTTTATTGAAACAATTAATTTGAATATTTTGGAAAGTTCAAAAGTTACAAATAATGTAGAGAATAAAACTTGGCTTCGAAAAATCAAATTTCTTTGATGAGATCGAGGAGTCGAGAACCAAGTATTTGATCATCATGATAACTATATCAAACTTTATTAGATATAGTTCGATTATGATGAGTCAAATATATCTTCTATTTCTTTCGGGGTTACGCTCTTATTGCGTTCATACTGAATATAATTCCATCTAAAGCAGTTGTAAAAGACTCCATATGCGATATGGACTGGTAGGTGTATCAGATTATCTTTTATCAAGATTTGAGGATATGATACTTAATTGAAGCATCATGCATCTAATCGGATTAGTGCTTATTATGGAATATCCTAAGAAAAGTAAAGGATATTACTTCTATAATTAATATGAGAACAAAGTGTTTGTTACTCGAAAATTATATCTCTTTGGAAGAAGTGTTTCCAAAAGAATTAGTGGGAGTAAATTTGAAAAGTTCAAATTCCACATACTGACAGTAATGCTCGGATGGGAATTAATTCAGATTTCAACTAGTGATTGAGTCTGCAATTAATTAACTAGACTCTCAAGATGTTGAAGAGTCTGAGTATATAACATAAGTGTATTCATGTAGATCTATTAGAATTTATTGCAGGCCCAAAAAAAAAATATAGATTTTTCGTGTCTAATGATAAATATTTCGTACTCATATATGATGAGTCCACATTGTACTAATAGACTATAATGAGTCAAGTCTCTAATGGTTTGAGACTTTGAAAGTTGAGATGTAATCCATGTCAGACAATCAAGTTTTGAATTTGATTGATCCATCAGATGGAAATACGGTTTTAAAAGGAAGACCGACAAGGATAATGTGCAAACATATAATGCATGATTTGTGATTAAGAGAATCAAATAGTATAGACAATGATAATGTTTTTCCAAGTCATCATGCTTATGTATTTCAGAATTTTCTTGGGCATATATTCATAGTATGACTATGAAAGATGCCAAGTGGATGTCAAGACATTGTTTCTTAATAGAAGCAAACGAAAGTATGTATATGATACAACTTTAGAGTTTTGTCGATCTAGTAAATTTTGAAAAGAGTTTGCAAGTTGCATAAATTCGTTTATGAATTAAAACAAACATCTCTACGTGAAAATTTATTATTTTATGAAATAACCAAACAGTTTTGTTTTATCAAAAATTAAAATAAATCTTATGTTGACAAGAAGTTCAGTGGGAGCATAATTAGATGTGATATGAACTAAGTGCAACAAGCACACATAAGTTTAAACCTAGTGAAAGTCACTAGATAATAATCAAAAGTATGATTATGTACTTAAGAAGGATAAAGTATTCTTCTTAAATTATGGTGGACATAAAAATATGCAAAGTATTTGCATATGAGAATGTTTGAAAATCCATTTAAGAAACCAATCCCTTAAATGATGGTGATCATGTTAGGTCAACTGGTATGTGATACCACATAGATCAATGTGTATGAGATACTTGGTTGATTTGGCCTAGTGCAAGTGGGAGATTGATGGTGTTATGTCCTAGGCCAAAGTGTTGGTGACCTAGATGATAGATTGTAATAACAAACACAATATTTATTCTAAGATATTTTATATAATATGTGCGTATAGGTTATTTAAATATAATTAAAATAGACCATGAATATGCAATTCAGCTTTATGTCATCAAAGTGCGTGACTTTGATAGTAAAACTATAAAGTGTTATGAATGCTATTCTAAATCATCCCTGGTCATTTATAGGATATTTGTGGAGAGAAATATACTTGCAGATACATATAAATATATATTTATATACAAGCTATAAATGTACACCAGTATATTAATTGACTGATGATTATGTTTTACTGATCATGGAAAAACAGTTATCAAGTCATTAACATAAGTATATGTTAGAGACCATATACTGGACTGACCCGCCATAAGAATGCTACATGTTTTACGTCATTAACGATTCTTGTAACATAAAGTATTTATAGTCCTTTGACCTGAGAATGTCTCGGTTCCCAACATGAGTAATTTTATACTTTAATATAATCTAATACTGCCTTTAACCGGGTGGTCATAACGGTTATGATTAGGTATACAATGAATCATATAGAGGGATGAGTGCAATCAAGACGGGATTTGTTCCTCTCATAAATGAGAGAGATATCTTTAGGCCTCTTGATGAATTGAACTGAAGAAATGTATGGCCATACTCAAATGAATTAATAAGAGTTATTAATGTCATTTGTTCTTGTTCAGTTTAATTTGGGATCAAGAAATGGTATTCGATTAATATAAGGATGACGTATTACATGCCTTATGATCGATATAAATATCGTGTGACAAAGGGACTAAATACGTGATTGTTGATTAGGTAAATCGGATCACCGATATTCACTTAAATTGGGTAGTCACGATGGCTTGCTAGAATCCGCTCATGATTTATAGACTGTTAAGTCTATTGCCAACATTAAGTGAACCTACAGGGTCACACACAAAGAACAAACTGAAACGGGTGCAGAAAATCCCAGCGACTTATATGATGACTTGCATAAGAATGTCACAAAATATATTGTCATCTTATGTGATAAGATATGATATATATGTATATAAAGACTATGAGTACAAAAGATCATGTAATCTAGAAGAGTCTAGATGATGGCATATGGATAATGATGAGTGATGTCATACACATCTTTTAGTGTGAAGAGACATGACTCTTCACCTCTATATAAGGACATAGAGGGCTCCAAATTCTAAACACAACATATCATTCTCTCTCTCTCATTATTACTCATTCTCTTTTGTGAGACAAAAGAGAGAAAATATACTTTCTAATTTGTATGACAAAATTATGAAATGGTGCTTTCTTTTTGTATAACAAAAATGAAAGAGTGCGATTATATGAGAGGAATTATATATATCTTTTGTGAGATAAAATAAGAAGAGTTTTCTTATGCAAGAGGAGAACAAGCTACTAGCATATATATTGTTCTTCTTCTCGTTTTAAGAAGTTTGTTCGTGTGGACACTGGTAGAGGCGTTCGTACTTTCGGCGCTTGTGATCTATTCGGCCTAAGAAGATGATAACGGGTTGTTGAGAATTTCGGTGGAGGCCAATTATATGTGCGGTAGATGATTCCGCACAATCCGACCTAGACTGCCTAGACGGACGAAAAATCGGTTAGGACGGTAACCGGTTTAGAGGCGCATGGACAACACGCATGGTTTGAGCGTCACGGATTAAGCGTAATCCGAAGGTATCTTTAAGATTTATTTCTTTGATTTAACCGATACGCACCGATCCTCGGATTGGTTTTGGACGAAATTTTTGTTTTCCGCTGCGTTATGCACGTCCGAGACCCAACAGACACAATATCGGCTTGGTTGTCGCTCCCGGAACCGCCAACAAATCTCCCTTGTTTTCTGTGAGATAAAGAGTTCCTATTTTTGTACCCTTCGTCACAACCATTGCACCCTTTACAATCTTCCACAACCCGTTCCCATACACGGTTTTGTACCCCTCTCTATCCACCTGCCCAATGGATATCAAGTTCTTCTTTAAACCCGGAATATATTGAACTCCCCACAAAGTCCATCTAAATCCGTTACTTGATTTTATTTGTACATCGCCCATGCCCGATATGCATAGAGGCTTCCCATCCGCTAAGTAAACTTTTGCAAACTCTCCAGATTTAAAATTCAAAAACTTATCTTTCTGTGAGGTAGAATGGAAGGATACGCCTGAATCCATAACCCATGAATCGATAAGACTGTCGATGCATAGAACAAGGGCATCATCTGAATTCTCCTCAGTGGCGGCATTTGCGAAATTTCCTTCTGTCCTTTTCTCCTTTCTCGGGGATTTGCAGTCCTGTTTCATATGGACCTTTCTGCCACAGTTCCAACACTCGAACTCGCTGCGACCTCTGGACTTGGGTCGTCCGTGGTTATTGTTTCTCTGACCTCCATGATCTTCACTCTCCAAATTCAAGGCTGAACTCATAGAACCCGAGGTTTCGCTCTGCTCCCTTAGCCGAATATCCTCGTTAAGGATGCGGTCTCGTACCTCTTCAAAAGTCAGATCCTCCTTGCCGCCGATAATGTCTACTGTCGTCGACCAGCTTTCCGGCAATGATGACAACAACATAAGAGTCTTCGTCTCTTCATCCAGGTTTAATTTAAATGAGTCTAATTGGTTTGAAATAACCTGAAAAGAGTTCAGATGCTCGGCCACAGATCCGTCTTCTGCCATCTTCAGATAGAAAAGACGGCGCATCAGATGCAGCTTGTTTAATGAAGATGGCTTCTCGTACATGTTGGATAGCGCCTTCATGATTCCAAAATCCGTCGTCTCCTTTGCCATGTTGAACGCCACGTTCTTGGCTAAGGACAATTGTATGTAGCTTAGCGCCTTGCGGTTCATCTTCTTCCATGCGGCGTCGTCGGTGATCTCTTCTGGCTTCGTCTCGAGTAGCGCATTTTTGAGATCCTTCTGGCATAGTAATGCTTCTACTTGCATCTTCTAGTAGCCGAAGTCTCGTCCATCAAACCGACTCACCGACACCTTGCTCTCATCCATCGCTCGTCTATGTATCGCCTTCTCGTTCGCACCCAAAGGGAATTTTCTTCGAATCTTGGCTCTGGTACCACTCGTTAGGAACCGAGACGCAACAACAAACAAAGAAAGCAAGACACAAGAATAAAAAGATATTTTTTTACGTGAAAACCCTAAAGGGTAGAACCTCGGCCGCCGGCACTCAAACTTTCTTTATACTTGGAGAAAGATAAATACAATACAATTGTTTGTGGTTGTTAGAATGAATAAAACTCTACCCCCGCCCCTCTATTTATAGGATAATCATATCTAATACAAGGAAATAAATCAAAGATTTGCTGCCCCATTAACGCCTAATTCATGGAAACAAATATAAGGTAAATAAACATATTCGAAATTCTTATTATCAATTAAGGAATAGTATCAACCAAATATGGAGATCTTTTATTTCTTCCGCAACGTTTCCTTTTATAGGGTATCTAGAGTTTTCCAGAAGTCTCCACACCAAATACTTCTTCCATGATCGATCCCGTCCTCATGAATAGGAATAAGAAGTATGGGAAATTGATGATGATGTGAAATAATTTGCCATATGATCCATTTTGTATGAATATCAATGATAATTAAATTAAATATGCTAGGAGCCTGTATGAGAATTGATATTATACTTTGGATGACAAAAAAAGTTTTTATTGTCCGGATAAGTATGATGTACGGTTTGGTTTCCAATTGTGTTTTGTTATTTTTCCGGGAAATTCACAAATAATCCTCTCACTTTTCTTGATATTACAACTAAACCCATATATTTTCATAATTTACAAATAACCCCCTCCATCCACATTTTCATCCAATTATTGGTTAACTTTTTAAAAATTTCCATTTTATCCATATGAATGCTTTGCAAAAATAATTTTTCACAAATAGTTTTCTAAAAAATTCTTAAAATATATTTTTCATATTTTAAAAAATCATAAAAAAGTTCTAAGAAATATTTTTCTCAAAATTGTTTTGAGAATTCTTAAAACTATTTTTTCGGAAACATTTTTATTAAAAATATTTTTTTGTTAAAAATTTAAAAAAATATTTTTTTGACAAAAAAAAAATATTTTTTAAGAATTTTCTGACATCATACTTTTTCTACAAAAAATTATCTCTCTAATTTTTTTTCCGTAAAAGACATTTCTTAAAAATGTTTTTATATTTTTCTTAAAAATAGTTTCTAAAGAAGAGAAATCTGATACCACGACGGACGATATATATACTGTTTTTTCACTTTTCAATATATTATTATATACTGTTTTACTATTTTATATACCGTTTTTATTCTTTATGTATTTGTTTTACTTTTGAAATTTGTATATACCGTTCTAACATACTATTTTGTTTTTCATATGTTGTTTTCACTAGTTATGTACATATTATTACACTGTAGTAAGCTATATATAGATACTGTCGTTGTGATCTGGTATGCCACAGTGCCGTCGTGACATATTAGGTCCCTTTAAAAAAAATTAAAAATTTGCTAGAATTTTTTTAAGAAAATTCATAAAAAAATTTAAGAAATATTCTGTACAAAAATATATTATAGAAAAATATTTGTTAATAATTATTTTTGGAAAGCATTTTATTATGGGGGTAAAATGGAAATTTAAAAAAAAAATAACCAATAATTAGATGGAAAAGTGGATGGAGGGAGTTTTTTGTAAATGAAAAGTTTATCACGGGGGTTACTTGTAAATTCGAAAAGGTAGGGAGTTTTTTGAAATATTCAGAAAAGATAGGAGGTTATTTGTAAATTTCTCTATTTTTTATTATTTAATATTAGATCACATTATTAATTTATATTAACAGTAATAATGAAATGAATAATATTATATAGGAATTGTATCGTATGATGTTTTATACTACTTTGTTGCTTCATATGTATAATTTAATCAATAGGAATGATAAACAACAAAAATTTTGTGGTACTTTTGTTCGATAAAACTTGCAAGATTCTCAACACAGTCTAAAAAAGTTCATAAATCCCAAATAATCTATTTATAAAAATAATTATTAAGGGAAATTCTTTCGTGCCCCACAACAGTGGTAATGCCATCACCTGACATCAATGACTGGTGGTAATCGGAAAATAGACGGCATTGCTAATTTTTAGGTAGTTTTTGAGTTTTTCTAGAAATTTTTTATTGATAAAAATAAGCATTATGATAACTTGATAGTTGTTCCATCAAATGTCACGTCCCTATTAATGCAAAGTGATAACTATTTTTAGGTGGACCCATTTTTATTTTAAATTATTTCTTTTTGACAACAATTTTGATTATCGATAGTAATTACTTTTTTAGTGGTAATGAATAAAATATTTTTTATCCTTGAATTATGAAAAAAATGATGAAATCTCCATATTTATTAAAAACTCAATTTTATTTTTCTAATCACATGCTATAATTCTATAACATATTTTTTCACTTAATTTTATAACCAAACTATAATATCTCAAACAAATATAACCAATAAATTAATACACAATCATATAAAATGGATAGTAATTATAAAAATAAGTTTCCATTTTTATTTACATTTAATACACCGGAATATTACATCAATTATTGTAAGCATGTGAAGTGCAATTGCATTTACATCAAAACTCAATTTCATCCCAAAAATTAAAACACACTCGTAATCACCATGTCTTAACATAAAAATACAACCTACAATTAAAATATTTTTTTAAATATTACCATTTAAAATAATGTTAAATTGATTAATTTTGATTTTTTTTATAGCGCTAACTATCAGTACTATTTGAAAAATAATGGGTGTAATTGATATAGTTACTATTGGTAATCTGGCCAAATAATAAAGAAAGCAAGAAAAAAAACTAGAAATTAATTGGGAAAAAAATAAGTTAATAAAGAAAGAAATAACTAGAAAAAAATAAAAAAAAAACATAAAAAAAAAAAAATACAAGAACATTATTGTGCCAATTTAACAACCAAATGTGTGTGACAATTTCAAAGTATCCCGAAAAAATTAAAAAATGAATGAAAAAAAATAGTAAAATTAGTACCTTTTGAGACATTTTTTTTCTTTGGGATCGACCACACGAAATTCTCCTCATCTTTACCCAACATCAATTCAACACAAAATGAAAAAGGCTCAAATTGAATTTGTTTAAAAATGTGTTAATGTCAAAAAATAGACAAATCGAGCAAACAATTTGCGAAAAAAGAGAGTACAAAATGAAAGCGATTTTGAGCTTATGGACGAGCCTCAACATCGCCATGGTTGGCGGTTTAGTCGATCCAAATTGCTCTTCTCGTTGAAAGTTCTCAGTTGCCGACTAATTACCACTGATAAGAGCTTGCCATAATAGGAGAGGTTGCCGATGAGTTCGCCATAGAGGTCGCCGGAGAGGTAGAGAGTGTGTGATTAGGAGCTTCATTTCTATTTTCATGAAATAATTTTAGAAGAGTGAGAAGAAAAGAGAAATGACATATGTTTTGAAAAAATGGACGAGATTTCTAATTACCGATAGTAATTGGTCAAGACTGTGTATATAGCTTTTTTTGAATTTTTTTTAAACGAGTGGATTTATTTAATTGCTATAGGAAACTGTCAAATCCGATTGTCATATAATTGCCGGAAAATATAAAATCTAGCTGTCAAATCATTGCTGGAAAGTATTAAGTCCAGTAGGATTTCTTAATTCTCATCTGTAATTATTCTACAAAACAATCTTTATTTTTTCCAATTAATAGAATCTCATCAAGACATATCGCCTCCTAAAGCTTCAAAAAAAAAAGAATGCCCCCAAATTGAATTGGTAGATATAGAGAAAACTCAAAAGTTTAATGGTTTGTCAGTTTAATAGGAGGACATTAAAAGACATGATTTTTTTGTAGTTCGTATTAAGTATTGTTTTGATTGCAAAATAATACTTAATACGAACAACATAAATCATGTTTTTCCCATTTTTGGGTTAAAAAAAAATATCATGTCTTCTCTGTCCTGACATCAAATGACCAAGATGGCATATACGCATGAAACGATTCAGAAAATCGACCACATTTGACAGCAAAATTTCTGGCAACACTAACCTAAGTCACCTTAACCCAGGTGACATTACATTTTAATCTTTTTAATCTAAAAAAAAAAGTCACTGCATTTTTTATTGGAAAACGTGGTTAATTATATTTTTATAAACACTAAAAATGAAAGCTTATTTATAGGCCTTGTATAGCGTAGCATTCTAGTGATTAAATTATAACTATATAGCTTGGATTGTAGAGTAGATTAGGAAGGATCTCAACTATATAAATAGAATTCTCCTGCAATCATTAATCATCTAATTCTCTCTCATCTATCATGGTATCAGAAGTTTTATTCATGCTTCCATCTTTCAAATCTTTCCAATTTTCCCTCTCTTTCCTCTAATTCAGTCACAATCATTCCATCTCTCTTCTTCTTTTTCATATTCACCACAAACTGACTGAATTCTTGCAAGAATAGTCAAGAACTATTCTCAATTCTCTCAAATCCTCTCTACTATTTTTCAATTTATCTTCTTTCTCACCCAATTCACAAGAGTGCAGCAACTATTGTGCCTCAGTTTGAAGAAACAGTCCAAGAACTGTTCTTGTTCAGGGAAATTTGATGATTCTTAGTTGAATTCTTCAGAATCAGTCAAGAAGAGTGTTCTTTCGAGAATTCAAGAAAAAGTACTATGGAAAATGGAGATCGTTTCAGTCGAATTGAGATAGTGAGGTACTATTTCAGTGGATGAACAGTCTAAATTAGATCACCACAACCAATTACAAACTGATATGCTTCAATTAGGGACAAAATCAACCTCTTCCATACCAAATCTCAACCAAATCCGCATCAAGAATCGTTCTTTCTTCCTAAATCAAACCAGCCAACCATCAAGAACAATCTTCTAGTTGTAATTCAGGCTCAAATTCAGCCCTATTCTACAACCGAAGCAAATCAGAGGGAGCTATCACCTGAATCAGGGTTCTTCTCCTATGTTTTTTTCTCAATAGTTGTGATTCAGAGCTCTTTCATCACAGGCGAGAAGAAAGAAGCAAAAGAAAGCGAATCAAGTTCAGCAAGTAAGTAATTTCGGTCTTACATACCTGATTCAGAACACATTCATCACCATCAGGTCCTCATCTTCTCAATTTCTCTCTCGTTTTACCAAATCAACCTCAAATGGCGACTGAACCCTCAGAAAAGATCATCACCTTTACGAATCAAATCGCTACACAACTAGATGGATACAATTATCTAGTATAGAGATCTCAAGTCGAGCCAATCCTTCATGGATATGGTCCCGCTGCTCACATCAACCCTAATTTTCAACCCCCACCGTTTGAAATCATGGTCGAAGGCTCTAGATCTGTTGAATCTCGAACAAAAGTCAACCCTAACTTTACCATATGATGCCAATAGGACTGTATGGTTCTTGGATGGCTTCGCATAACCATGACAGAAAGAGTTCTCAGTCAAATCGTGCACTGCAACATTGCCAAAGAGTTTTGGAAAACCCTAAATCAGCTTTACAACTCGACAACCGTTGACAAGCTTCTGGAGCTCTTTTTAAAACCCAGCACGACCAAGAAAACTAACCAATCTTGCAGTGAATACTTTCGACAAATGAAGGGATTTGCCAATCAGCTTGCTCTGATTGGGCAAAAGATCGAAGAAATCTTGTTGGTTTTGTTCTTTCTAGGAGGACTTGGACCCGAGTACAACAGCTTTGTAACTACCATAGCCACACGAATGGAGCCTCTTACTCTCCATCAGGTCCATGGTTATCTTCTAGGGCATGAACAACGATTAGAGCAACAAGCCCTCTCTAAGCAGTCGAATCTCGCCTTAGTGACTTCTAAAACAAGCTCGATGACAGCGGTGGGTTCTGTTCCCTCTCTCTCCAGTAACGCTCCTTTCTCCTCTTCTCCAGTTCCGCTCTATATGGGTCAGCTTGGGTCTGCAGCCTGTTCAATGAGTCAAATGAATATTTCAGTCCAGCAGCTAAATTCAACTATGGGCCAGCAGATTATCCCTCTCCAAATTCCCAAATGGGTTCTGTTTTTGGCCCAATTTCAGGCCTAGAAAATTATCTTAAACCGATGTATGAGGCCTTCGCAGCCCAGTTTATCAAGTCAAATAATTTTCATGGGCGCGAAAAAAGAGAACGAGGCGGTCTTCATAATAATAATAATAATAATAATAATAATAATAATAATAATAATAATAATAATAATAATAATAATAATAATAATAATAATAATAATAATAATAATTACAACAATAATAATAACCATAATAATACTAATAAAAACAAAAGAGAAAAATGCCAGATTTGCTCTCAGCCGGGCATGATGCCCTTAATTGTCCTGAACGCTTCACTCGCCACCCTCCATTAGCTCTTCTCGCCGCGTCACTTGCTGGACCCTCTGACGGCTAGTATCCGGATTCAGGAGCCTCCAACCATATGACAGCTTATCTCAACTCTCTCACCTCATACCATCCTTATTCAGGTAACCACCTTATACGAGTCGAAAATGGAGCGGTAATTCCAATTCAAAATATCAGTAAAACAACCCTTAAATGTACAAACAATTCTCTAACCATCACAAATGTATTTCTTGTCCCTAGCATCTCTCAATTAACACGAGAAAACAATATTAAACTTGAATTTAACCCACTTGATTGTTTAATAAAGGATCGGGCTTCTAACAAGATCTTGCATCGCGCAGTGCTTGACAACGGTCTGTATCGCCTCTTCAAAAGACCGAATCAAATAAATCGACCTTCCGCATTTCTCGGCGAACTTGCATCCACCGACTTCTGGCATAGGGAACTTTGCCATGTTTCTTTTCCGATTATTGAAAGTTTAATTTCGCAAAATAAGTTGTTATTTTCTACTAAAGGGTTTGAGTTTTGTAACGCTTGTTGTGAGGGCAAAGCCTACAAATTACCATTTAATAGAAATATTTCTCGCTCCTCTTTACCACTTGAAGTGGTTCACTCGGATGTGTGGGGACTAGCTCCGGTCCTTTCTCATTCGGGAGTCCGTTATTTTGTGCACTTTACGGATGATTACTCACGCTATACGTGGATTTATTTTATCTCCTCCAAAAACCAAGTCCCTCATAACCTTTTTAAAGCGCAAGCTGAAAACCTTCTCTCTTGCTCCATTAAAACACTCCAAACCGATGGCGGGACGGAGTTTAAACCCATTGGACGGAGTTTCTTCCCCATCTACTGAGACCTCTACTTCTTCACTCGAAGGTCCTCAACCAACAAGTACGGGTCCTACTCCCCCTTCTACCTCCTCTATACCTCCGCCACCCTCACATCCGATGATAACCCGCATGCATGACAATACAATGCGAGTGCGACAAATTCCTGATTATATCACTTATACAACCACCAAACATCCTATTTCAACCACTCTCTCTGAATAAGAAAGTGAACCAACATACTTTACTAATTCTAACAAAGACCCCAAATGGCGAACTGCCATGAAAATCGAATTTAATGCGCTTCTTAAAAACCGGACTTGGGATTTTGTTCCTTCTCATTCTTCTCAAAATCTAGTTCGGTGCAAATGGATGTTCAAGGTGAAGAGAAGTATGGATGGCTCGGTAGAACGTTACAAGATAAGGCTAGTCACAAAAGGCTATCACTAAAAAGAAGGGATTGATTATACCGAGACTTTTAGCCTCGTGATTACACCAACCACTATTCGTGTAGTTTTTACTCTCGCCTTGTCAAAAGGATGGCCAGTGTGACAACTCGACGTCAACAATGTTCTTCTCAGTGGAGATCTCGAGGAAACAATGTTCACGCAACAATCCGTTGGCTTTGTAGATTACTGAAGACCACACCATGTATGCCTCCTGAAGAAGGCTCTCTACGGTCTCAAACAAGTACCACGTGCTTGGTTCACAAAGCTCAAGGGTGCTCTCTTCAGTCTTGGTTTTGTTGGCTCTTGGACCGATACTTCTCTCTGTTTGTAGTATGCCCTAGGCCAATATATTTGAGACCTAGATGTATGGATTGTGTTAAACAAACATTGTGTTTATTTAGAGATATTTTATATAATAAATGCATATTGGTTATTTTATTCTTATTACTAAAATGAACCTTGAATATGATATTCAGCTTTATATCATCAAAGTATGTGACTTTGATAGTAATACTATAAAGTATTATGAATGATATTCCAAACCGTCCTTGATCATTCATAGGATGTTTGTGAGACAAACGTACTTTATGATAAGCTATAAATGTACTTTTTACTGATCATGAATAAGAGTTATTACGTCATTAACGTAAGTATATATTTGAAACCATATATTGGATTGATCCACGGTGAGAATACTACATGGTTCGTGTCATTAGTTATTCTCAGTAAAGATTGTATCTATAATCCTTAGACTTGAGATTATCTCAGTTTCCTACATGAGAAAGTTTATACTTTAATATAATCTAACATCGTCTTTAACCGGGCGGTCATAAAGATTATAATTAGGTATATAATAACTTATGTGGAGGAAAGAGTTTAATTAAAATATGATTTGTTTCTCTCATAAATTGAGAGAGATATCTTTAGGCCTCTTGATGATTTGATTGAAGAAACGCACGGCCGTGCTCGAGTGAATTAATAAGGAGTTATTAATGTCATTTCATGTTCAATCAAATTCGGTGTCAAGAAATATTTATCGACCAACGTAAGGTTGGTACATACCATGCCTTCTGGACGATATAGATATCGTGTAACAAAGTTATACAATGCATGAACATAAATTAGGTTTGATCGACTCATCTATACTTACTTTATTTAGGTAATCATGATGTCTTGCTAGAGGCCGCTCATGATTTATAATTCGTTGTAATTATTGCTAACAATAAGTAAACCTACATGGTCACACACAAAGAACAACTATTGAGACGTAACAGAAAAATCATAACTTATGTGATAAGTTCTATGAAAAGCTACATAGTCAAGTGACACATCCAATCCTACATCTTATATGATAAGATGTGTTCCATATATAGTCACATAGTTATCATGCACATAGGATATGAAACTTATGGACTATATAGGTACAAGAGACACCCCAAAAAGAAAGGTGAATGTATATTATTTTCGTCCAATTTTTGTGAGACAAAAAGAGAGAAAAATCCGAAAAACCATCTATTGTTATTTCTGTGAGAAAAATGAAGAACGAATACTAACATATATCATTCTCTATCTATTCAAAGGGGTTGTTCGTGTGGATACCGGTAGAGGACGAAGCGAAGTGCGGCGTCTTTGTGATTCGGGTTGAAACCGTGGTTTTGTTTGGAGAATCGGTTTGTTTGGAGAATCGGTTCGTTTTTGGAGATCGGTTTGTGAGACCGGTTAGGTGAAACATTCAAAGGATCGGTTTGGAAACCGGTTTGGAATCGGGCAAAGAAAAGCGTCAACCAAATTTGCCTTCGATCATCACGGATTAAGCGTAATCCGAAGATACAAAGTTATGAACTTTTCTTTGATTTAATTGTAATTCGCGGATTCTTCTTTTGAGTTTCGAATTCGATTTTGTTTCGTTTTTGTTTTTTCCGCTGCGTTATGAACGGTAAAAACCCAACATTCTCTTTATTTGTTTTTAAGACAACGAACCCCTCGCACTGATGCAAAAGAGAGAACATGAGATTAATAGAACGAAATGGAGAGGACCAAATAGAGAGATGAGATCACACATGTGAAATAAGAAAATATAGAAAGAACCCGGTGTAATTAATTGTGATTAATTATGTAATTAATCAAGAAATATCCAAAATACTCTTCTAATTTGAAAGGCTTTGATTTAATCTATCATAAAAGCTAAAAAAAGAGTGGAATGCTATAGATGAGCTCTTCTTTTTTAATATTACCTCAACAAAATTGGTGAATTTTGAATCCTATTCAACACCAAGAAATGCACAAATTACATATCTGAGTACTGAAACAGTAAAAGCAATTTGAGTTTTACAAATACTTCACCAATTACATCTTTAAGTACAAATTCATCATAACACATTTACAAATACAATTAGCCGTTAATTGGACTTATTTTTTCAAGATTTAAGACCATAAATGAAATTAATTACTCTCTAATTGTGTAATTAATCCTTAACTTGGCTGCAATTTGTACTCCAGATTCCTCTTCACAACCGTGATTGTCAGTACAAAATACTACTTTTTTTTAGGGAACAATACAAAATACTACTTAAATGGGCGAAAAATAGAGTACAACAACATGCATAATTGTGTCAAAAATTCACTCACGCAAGTAGCACAGGGTCAATACAAAGAAGGAGAAGGAGAACGAACTGAGACCTTCCAAGAAGAAAATTCTTGAAACTCTTTTTCGTAACTCACTAGTGTATCAAGCAGCTCTAGCTTCACGTCGTGAGTGAGTTTCTTTTTTTTCTTAACATGGCCCTCGTAAGTGAGCTTTGTCCGACTAAAGAGGCCATAGATTAGATGATAAAGGGAGTGGGAGAAGGAGAAGGAGAAAGAGAAAGCTATAAAGAGAGACGAGATCTATTGGAGATCATCGAAGAGAAAGGGGAACGCAAGGTGGTCGTGTAATTTCGCGCGTTCCCTACTTGCGGCACTTTGGCGTTCCAGCCTCTCAGCAGAATTTATTCTTGCCGAGTTAATGAAGGGAAAGAGATTCTAGAATTATTTAATTATGTTCTTATATTCTTCCCAAACAAAGAATTTCATTAGTGCGGGGTTTTAAAATGCAACTCTGATCCAAAATTCTAGGTGTCAACATGCCCTTAGACATGATATTGATATATTTTACTCTTACTAATTTTAGCTGCAGAAAAAATGGCAACTAAGAAAGAATTTGTGATCAAGTGGAGCAGGGCATTAGAAAAGATGGATTTCGTATTTAACCTAATTGTACTTCTTAGAATACCCAGATCAGAAAACATTATCAAAGTGAGATCTAGTCGTTCAAACAGAACGCTTTGAATGTTCAAGAAACCAGATTTTACTTTCTGGAATACCAAGATCGTAGAAAAGCTCAACTATTCAAACAGATCAACAAGAATTTACTCAAAAGAAGCACCGAAGCAAAGCACATATGAGAGTTGTTCAAATCTGTTAAGGCATCTGTCAGTCCTATATTGAACACATGCATTGTTATAACCCGGAAATTTTAATCTTTATATTTATTTATTACTTAAATATAAATGTGTCGATATTTTAAATTCAATGATGTATTTGAAAAAAAAATAATAATAAACATGCTGGATAAGTTTTCAATCCATGATCTCCATCATCCTAGAAGTTACACAATCCAATTAAATTCAGAATTAACTCCATTAGTTAGAATAGAAACCTTTCATCTTTATACCGTCCATTGATACACCTTCAATATAATTAATGTCATGACAATTAAGGACAAGTTTCTTTATTCTATAAATAAGTACACTATTTAGTTCATCAGACATTCATTCTTCCATATTCTTGTCATGCATAAATTTTTGCCAAAGGAAAACAATTTTATTTTACATCTATGTGTGGGCGGTGCAAGTTGTTATGTTCAAATTTCTGAAAACTATCAATAAGTCGTTCTTCCTATCAAGGTAAGGAATTTTGCTCTCAAATACATTTACGATTTTTAAATTATTTTGATACTAATAAATAGCTATGATATGAATTACATTTTATTTGAGCTTATATTGCTCATACAGAATATTTTATTATTTATGAAAATAGAATATTATATAATAACAATAATCTATTTTTGAGAGAATTATTTTACGGGATAAAGATGTGATGTTGAGAAAAGTGAAATAGTTAAGGTCAATCCAGCCGTACTTGATAGGTGGAAGCCAAGGCCGCTGATTATGATCAAGGTGATAGGCCGTACTTTGTAGGTGGAAGCTAGGACCTCCTAATCACCCAATAACGAGCTCGGAAAGACTTGTATCTGTGCGGGTACTCGATGCCACGGAACATGATCTAATGTGTGTGTGTGAATGATGAAGGAGAAATCAATATCCCAAATTAAAAGAAATTTAACTATATTTATGTTTATTTTTAAATCAAATATTTATTTATTAGTATTATTTTTAACGTATGCGAATCATACTCTTACTGAGTTGTTGTGCTCACCCCCCCTTTTTCCATTTTCCCCAGATTTCAGGTTCAGTTATTCAGGAGTACCAGATGAGCATCGTCATATCGAGAAAATAAAATAAATATAAGAAATTAATGAAATAAATAAATTTGTAGATACTTGATTTATTCATATTCCTTGTATTTTTCCGCTGTAATATAATTTTTAGTGTCGTATATCTTTCGGGATATACGACCATTACATCTCAGGTTGAAATTGGAGTCGGGCTGTAACATGCATAATTAGGTAATATAGGAATCAGCTTGCTAATTTTTTACAGAATATGATGAAGAGAGAAGGTATACATGGATAATTTTATGTAAACTTTTCTTTTTGACAAGGTGTTGTATATTTGAGCCATTGGGTTTGACTTAATTAGATGTGAATTTTTTTTTAGTTTTTTCTTCCAATTACGTAATAGCCAGAATTTCGCTTCTCCAATTAAAAAAAATCTTTGACAATAAATCTTTTTGGTCTAATTCTTCATTTTTGATCTCACAAACACTGATAGATATTGATAGTGAATGTTTGGAAGGGAGGAGAGGCAAAAATTCTGCTACCGATGAGCTTTGTAAATAAAGGAGGACATTAGAGGTGTTTAAGCGGATGGTGCAAATCTTTTCCCAAAGAAAAAGACTTCCGCCCCATTGCTATCCTCGAGTTTGTTATATTATTTTACGTACGGAAGTCAAAATCATTTCTTGTTAATACACCAGTTAATAATATATGTATAATAAATCAATTCATGATTAATTACATCGTTTTTTATGTATAATTGCTACGAATATTATGTTATATTCTTTCAATGAAAAGCATAATCAATTATTATAATATATATACCACGTATTGCGCATTTAACATAAGAATATGCGATAATTTTCATCAAATTTTTTTTTTAAGGAAATTGGAATATCCTTTAGGAAGTGTGAGAAGAGGTGAGAGAGAGAGATTGTTACGCCAAGCAATCATTATGCCCCCTTTTGAACCATCCGCATTCTTAAATTGTCCTTCGCGAAACTGATTTGGGCAAACTTTTTTTACACAAAACACCGAACTACTCGTCCACTTTGTCTCTTGAAGACAAACAATATCACAGTTCGCATCTCTTATTAAATTCTTAATCATATTACACTTCGATTCTACACTCAACCCCCTTACATTTCAACTTACAATTGATAAATGAGCTATTCATCGATTCAGCAAACACTACTACTACAGCTAGAGACTTCAATTGTCTCCGAACTCCCCGCCTTCCAACTCCTTGTTTAGGGCAAGTAATGCCTTCTCATCCAGAGTTACATGACAATTGTCTAGAACTTCCTTGATCTTATCACCTTCCATCTCGTTTTCGATCAAATCCTCCTGAGTAATAGAATCGACTCCCCCCTTTCCTCTCGCTTTTGTAGTCGGTGGTTCAATTTCCATTTTTTTCCTCTTTAGAATTGCTGCTTTTGCCAAGGAGTCTAGATGTTTGTCATTAATTTTTCTAACTCGCTCACACTTTCGAATAGGCTATCCAAGGGCCAAATCTTTCTTAATGATTTACTTTTTGGGCCTGCTTCCTGTTGCCTCTTCATTTGGTAAAACCGCCCCAGTTAAGCCCAGTGATTCTCCATTCATATTCTCAGCCGACCTATTTTCTGGTTGCACGTGTAGCTCTTCACAAGTCTCATCTAGGTTTACTTCATTCGCCACGTGTACTTCCTGGTTTGTCTCTTTAATCAATCCCCTGATTGATTCATCTTTATCTTTCAGTGTGGATTCTGAATCTGCTTCTTCTGGAAAGTCGGCGGTTTCCTCGTTACCGACATCATTCCCTTGTCGGTCATTTGTTTCTTTTGCATCCCCCGCCTTCTCCCTCATCCACTCCAATTTTAAAACTCCATCCACGCTGTCAGTATTTTTATTTTCCTCTTCCATTTGTTTCACCACATCATCATCCACGTCAGCTTCTCCTTGTGAATAGAATTCCACGTCATGATCTTCTTCTGTTCTAGCAACAATGGCCGGAGATTCCACTGCGACCCTTCGTTAATTCTCCTCCGCCATTTTTAATGATTTTTCCTTTGATTTTTCTACTTCTTCTAGTTAACACGCTTTCTTTATGGGACATTCAATCTACACGATCACCTCTCTAACAAAGCTCTCTCTCATTCGAATTATGGTGTTAGCCGAATTTTGAGAGTACCACCAACTCGGTCGATAATCTTTCTCGTAAGAATCTTCAGAAGAGTTCGAGCTGGATGAAGGTTGTCCGCAATAGAACTCATCATCAGAGACACCCATTGGTATCTCCATAGAATCTCTGTCTCCTGTAGACCTTTCTGAACTGGTAGAGTTCTCTGTGGAGGTGGAAACTAGAGTTCCCAACTCCGGTTGAAAGTCTATCTACTGCACACCGTCGTCGGAAGTTCATGCATGTATCCATCTATTACCCACGTTAAGTCGATAGGCACGACGCTAAGGCTATGGAATGCTACTGTGACCCGGAGCGTTTGAAGAGAGCGTAGTTGATCTGGAGTTCTGTGAATAACATAGTAGCCAAAATAACTAACCACTTGCTTAATATCCCCTTGACGCCACCCTTGAGGAGGGACTAGGTGTACGTCAAGACAGATTTCGTATCTAAAGCTCATCGAGCGACCCTGAAAGCCCAGACTCCATGGGTGCACAACATAGCCTTCTTGTGGCAGACTTGCCGGAAAGTCTGCAATGAATTTTGACTTTTCTATTCCTTGAGGTAGAACCAGGAGGAACAGGGCGTCATGCCAGTGCATGATGCCAATCGATTTCACTAAGTCCGGCCAGAAGGCCGCTAGCTTTTCACGAAGTTCTTGATGATTTAGGGTTGCCTCTAAAGGGGTTTTGAGAACAACCACTTTTGAGAGGTAAGAAAGTTCGAAGTGATGGGCGTCGTCGGTGGCCAGAAAATGATAGGCTGTAACCGGGCTGTCTGCCGGCATGTCCCTACCGGAGATCTGGTTGCTAGAAGGACTCCTTGGTTGATTCAAAGGAGAAGCTTGAAGTGGTGTAGATTTTTTGGTCGTGCATCCCCTTGCTGCATGGCCTTCGCCGAAACAACAGACACATCATTTAGGGAAACAACAATTCCCCTCCACAACGGATGCCAAGGATTGGGCATTAAAGGTAGGATTTCTGGAGGCGAAACCGGATGAGGTGTTGTTCCTCTCAGTTCCATGGAGCGATTCATTGATCCTTTGAGAAGAATGTCCTTGTATGTGATAGATCTGGTGGTTTTAGGGTTGAAAGTTTGAGAAGATTGGGTGATGATGGTTTGCTGCTTCTTTGGTAAAGGGATATTTAAAGGGTTTGTCTTAGGGTTTAGCAGCCAGTAGGGTTGACGAGGGAGTAGGGTTTTAGGTTGGGTGTGAGGCTTAGGGGAAGCGGGACAGGTTGTCTTCCTCACCACCTTGTTCCAGCCGTCACTTCCTCGGATCGCCAAGAGCTTCACCATTGCTTGCGCTCCAAGTTTTTTTAGGCTTTTTAATTAATCCATCAAATTATTATTCTCAGAACTATCGAATAATTTGGAGGTTGATAGAAAAAAATCGCATCATGAATAATCTACTATGTCTCAACATTTGAAAAGAAATTGTAGGACCTAAAACCGTAAAAAGAATTTAGAAGAAATAAATTAACAGTAGATATGAACCATCAATTGGAACAAATCAACAAACTTCCGATGAAACCGCCTTCATTCAACTTTTGTTAAGCGACACAAAAAAACATCATAATTCATCCAATTTAAAAAAACAAAACCATCATTCAACTCAAAAGAGATAAGAATAATAACAAAAAAGTTTGGACGTGACATATTAAAAGTTAGAATAGTATCAATGAAGTAATTTGACTTGTTTCAAAGATCTTTCATTCATTCAAAGAAAACAAAAAAACAAATAGCTTACCCAATTAGCCAGATAGACAAACTACCAAAGACGAAGAAAAAAAACCAATTAACTCTAAGAACTCAAGGCTATATATTCGTCGTCTCCTAAAAGTTTTACATAATTCACATCAAATATAAAACGCACTAACAAAATCCTAATCCAATTTTCAAATTCCAATTCTCAATTAATGACATTCATTATGAAGTTCTTTCTTCCATTGTTTTTAGCCTTGGTCACCATTAATGGAAGTCTAGCAGCTCGTCATCTTTTAGATGTTGTTGCACCTGAACAAATACCTATTAACCCGACTCAATTTCCTACAACATTGCCAACTACTCCTAATCTATTACCAGTTGGCCTTAGTCTTCCCATTATACCAGATACTACAGGATCAAAACCTGCTATTGATCCGACTCAACTACCTACGATGCCAACTACACCTAATCTAGTGCCATTTGTCCCAAATCTTCCCACAACCATGCCAGGTAGTACAGGTGGAGTGCCAAATTTTCCGAATGTTCCGGCAGCATTACCAAGTACTTCTTCCATTCCTGTTACAACTCCTAATCTTCCGACGAATCCATTGTCATCTATTTCGAACCCAGCAGGCGTTTTTGGACTCAAGGTTCCATCTAATAATGTGTAATCTTCACCTTCTCGCTCCGGCAGTCCTTGAAGGTTGAATTGAGAGAAAGAAGTGAGATGTATCAGTTTGTATGTTTGATATATCGCTTTGTGTGTACAAAGAGATGTTTGTCTAATTTGATATATATGTATATGATATTTAATAAAATAATATCCGCACCATGCTACTATGGTAATTTTAATTGTTTCTATCATTTAGATATAATCTTCATTACACGTTTGTTATGAGAACAACCATGCAAATATATGGACATTTTTTAATTTTAGCACAATACAAGAAAAAATCAAGCATAATTGTCCAACACGATTTACTAACAAAATCTAAGAACTTTTTTTCTACATTTTAAATATGGACACATGATTCTTAGTAAAGCCCCGACCTATCTCCCATTGAATACTAGGCCGCTTCTTCCAATTTCTCCCCCAATTTCGTTTATAAGGCTATTTCGTGGTCCAAATCCAAAGTTCGTGTCCAAATCCAAAGATTCTAAACCCTTCTTGTTAGGAACTGAGACGCAACAGTATACACAGAAAGCAAGACGCAAGAAAAAAAGATATTTTTTACGTGGAAACCTTAAAGAGTAAAAATCACGGCCGCCGGTACTCAAATTTTCTTTATACTCGAAGAAAGAGAAATACAATACAATTGTTTGTGGTTGTTGGAATGAACAAAACTCTGCCCCCTGCCCCTCGATTTACAGATAATCATATCTAATACAAGAAAATAAATCAAAGATTTGCTGCCCCATTTCACCTTGAGTAACAAACCCTTTGAAGCCAGCACTCACAGTCCTTTGTGACGGACATTACCGAGCTGATTATGACACAATATCGGCTTGGTTGTCGCTCCCGGAACTGCCAACAAATCTCTCTTGTTTTCCGTGAGATAAAGAGTTCCTATTTTTGTACCCTTCGTCACAACCATTGCACCCTTTATAATCTTCCACAACCCGTTCCCAAACACGATTTTGTACCCCTCACTATCCATCTACCCAATGGATATCAAGTTCTTCTTTAAACCCGGAATATATCGAACTCCCCACAAATTCCAACTAAATCCGTTACTCGATTTTATTTGGGCATCGCCCATGCCCGATATGCATAGCGGTTTCCCATCCGCTAAGTAAACTTTTCCAAACTCTCCAGATTTAAATTTCAAAAACTTATCTTTCTGTGAGGTAGAGTGGAAGGATGCGCCTGAATCCAGAACCCATGAATCGATAGGGCTGTCGATGCATAGAACAAGGGTATCACCTGAATACTCCTCAGTGGCGGCATTTGCGAAATTTGTTTCCGCCCTTTTCTCCTTTCTCGAGGATTTGCAGTCCTGTTTCATATGGCCCTTTCTGCCACAGTTCCAACATTCTAACTCACTGCGACCTCTCGACTTGGGTCGTCCGTGGTTATTGTTTCTCTGACCTCCATGATCCTGACTCTCCAAATTCAAGGCTGAACTCATGGAACCCAAGGTTTCGCTCCGCTCCCTTCGCCGAATATCCTCGTTCAGGATGCGGTCTCGCACCTCTTCAAAAGTCAGATCCTCCTTGCCGCCGATAACGTCTACTGTCGTCGACCAGCTTTCCGGCAATGATGACAACAACATAAGAGCCTTCGTCTCTTCACCCAGGTTCAATTTAAACGACTCTAACTGGTTTGAAATACCCTGAAAAGAGTTCAGATGCTCGGCCACAGATCCGTCTTCCGCCATCTTCAGATAGAAAAGACGGCGCATCAAATGCAGCTTGTTTAATGAAGATGGCTTCTCGTACCTGTTGGATAGCGCCTTCATGATTCCAAAACTCGTCGTCTCCTTTGCCATGTTGAACGCCATGTTCTTTGCTAAGGACAATTGTATGTAGTTTAGTGCCTTGCGGTTCATCTTCTTCCATGCGGCATCGTCGGTGATCTCTTCTTGGCTTCGTCTCGAGTAGCACGTTTTCGAGATCCTTCTGGCATAGCAACGCTTCTATTTGCAGCTTCCAGTAGTCGAAGTCTCGTCCATCAAACCGACTCACCGACACTTTTCTCTCATCCATCGCTCGTCTTCGTATCGCCTCCTCGTTTGCACCCAAAGAAAATTTTCTTCGAACCTTGGCTCTGATACCACTTGTTAGGAACCGAGACACAACAGCAAACACAGAAGCAAGACACAAAAATAAAAAGATATTTTTTACGTGAAAACCCTAAAGGGTAAAAACCACGGCAGCCGGCACTCAAAACTTTCTTTATACTTGGAGAAAGAGAAATACAATACAATTGTTTGTGGTTGTTAGAATGAATAAAACTCTACCCTCTGCCCCTCTATTTATAGAATAATCATATCTAATACAAGGAAATAAATCAAAGATTTGCTGCCCCATTAACGCCTAATTCATGGAAACAAATATAAGGTAAATAAACATATTCCAAATTCTAATTATCAATTAAGGAATAGTATCAACCAAATATGGAGATCTCTCATATCTTCCGCAGCGTTTTCTTTTATAGGGTATCTAAAGTTTTCCAGAAGTCTTCACACTAAACATTCCTTCCATGATCGATCCCGTCCTCATGAATAGGAATAAGAAATATGGGAAATTGATGATGATGTGAAATAATTTGCCATATGATCCATTTTGTATGAATATCAATGATAATTAAATTAAATATGCTAGGAGCGTGTATGAGAATTGATATTATACTTTGGATAAGTATGATGTACGGTTTCTTTTCCAATTGTGTTTTGTTATTTTTTCGGGAAATTTACAAATAACCCTCTAACTTTTCTTGATCTTACAAATAAACCCGTATATTTTCATAATTTACAAATAACCCCCTCCATCCACTTTTTTATCCAATTATTGGTTAACTTTTTTAAAATTTCCATTTTACCCATATGAATGTTTTGCAAAAATAATTTTTCACAAATAGTTTTCTAAAAAAATTCTTAAAATATATTTTTCATATTTTAAAAAATCATAAAAAAGTTCTAAGAAATATTTTTTTCAAAATTATTTTAAGAATTCTTAAAACTATTTTTTCGGAAACATTTTTATTAAAAATATTTTTTTGTTAAAAATTTAAGAAAAATATTTTTTTGATAAATAAAAAATATTTTTTAAGTATTTTCGACAAAGATACTTTTTCTACAAAAAATTATCTCTCTAATTTTTTTCCGTAAAAGATATTTTTTAAAAATGTTTTTATATTTTTATTAAAAATAGTTTCTAAAGAAGATCCGATATCACGACGGACGATATATATACTGTTTTTTCACTTTTCAATCTATTATTATATATTGTTTTACTATTTTATATACCGTTTTTATTCTTTATGTATTTTTTTTACTTTTGGAATTTGTATATACCGTTCTAACATACTATTTTGTTTTTCATATGTTGTTTTCACTAGTTATTTACATACTATTATAAAAAAATGAATTATATCTAATATTATTACACTGTAGTAAGCTATATATGGATACTGTCGTTGTGATATGGCATGCCACAGTGCCGTCGTGACATATTCGGTCCCTTTAAAAAAACTTAAAAATTTGTAAGAATTTTTTTAAGAAAATTCATAAAAAAATTTAAGAAATATTCTGTACAAAAATATATTATAGAAAAATATTTGTTAATAATTATTTTTGGAAAGCATTTTATTATAGGGGCTAAAATGGGAATTTCAAAAAAAAAGAACCAATAATTAGATGGAAAAGTGGATGGAGGGAGTTTTTTGTAAGTGAAAAGTTTATCACAGGGGGTTATTTGTAAATTCAGAAAAGATAGGAGGTTATTTGTAAATTTCTCTATTTTTTATTATGTAATATTAGATCACATTATTAATTTATATTAACAGTAATAATGAAATGAATAATATTATATAGGACTCACCATGTCTTAACCTAAAAATACAACCTACAATTAAAATATTTTTTTAAATATTACCATTTAAAATAATGTTAAAAGGATTAATTTTGATTTTTTTTATAGCGCTTACTATCAGTAACTATTTGAAAAATAATGGGTATAATTGATATAGTTACTATTGGTAATCCGGCCAAATAATAAAGAAAGCAAGAAAAAATAAATAGAAATTAATAGGGAAAAAATAAGTTAATAAAGAAAGAAAGAACTAGAAAAAATTGAAAAAAAAACATTAAAAAAAAATACAAGAATATTATGGTGCCAATTTAACAACCAAATGTGTGTGACAATTTCAAGTATCCCGAAAAAATTAAAAAATGAATGAAAAGGAAATAGTAAAATTAGTACCTTTTGAGACATTTTTTTTTCTTTGGGATCAACCACACGAAATTCTCCTCATCTTTACCCAACATCAATTCAACACAAAATGAAAAAGCTCAAAATAGATTTCTTTAAAAATATGTTAATGTCAAAAAATAGACAAATCGAGCAAATAATTTGCGAAAAAAGAGAGTACAAAATCATGGAAGCGATTTTGAGCTTCTGGACGAGCCTCAACATCGCCATGGTTGGCGGTTTAGTCGATCCAAATTGCTCTTCTCGTTGAAAGTTCTCAGTTGTCGACTAATTACCACTGATAAGAGCTTGCCATCATCGTAGAGGTTGCCGATGAGTTCGCCATAGAGGTCGCCGGAGAGGTAGAGAGTGTGTGATTAGGAGCTTCATTTCTATTTTCATGAAATAATTTTAGAAGAGAGAGAAAAGAAGAGAGAAATGACATATTTTTTGAAAAAATGGACGAGATTTCTAATTACCGGTAGTAATTGGTCAAGACTGTGTATATAGCTATTTTTGAATTTTTTTTAAACGAATGAATTTATTTAATTGCTATAAGAAACTGTCAAATCCGATTGTCATATCATTGCTGGAAAATATAAAATCTTGATGTCAAATCATTGCTGGAAAGTATTAAGTCCAGCAGGATTTTTATCTTTTAAAAAAAATCAAAACTTGCTATTGTGTGCTAATAGCATCATCACATGTGGGGGGGCGTCGACTCCGAGAAATATCAGGTCACTTGTTTACCGGTCGAACCAGTGGGTTAACCGGTTCAATCACTAGTTTTTCAGAATGTAATTTATAAATAAATAACTTTGTAAGCATCGCATACATTTCATGCTATTTTTTTTTGTTTATTCATGTAAAATATTAAGTCATGGGTTTGGCTGCTATTTTGTTTGTTTAGCTCCAACTTGGGGAAGTGTACAGAGCACACATCACTTTATTCAAAGAAATTCAATGAAAATTTATGAAATACGAAGCTTAAAACAACAAATATACTTACAAAGTATAAAACTTCTTTCTCAGCTCTAGAGATCCCAAATTCGTTCAATATTTCAAATCCAAAGAAACCCCAAATAGCTTCTGCTTTGCAATTAAGTAACTTGATAAGTCACTAGATTAAGTCTCAGAGGCAACATATCTTCAATAGAATCAAATTTTTCGATTATTTCCATTGACCAAGCAAAAGAAAAGGAAAGAACTAATGAGAAGAAAGGAAAGAAAAGGCATCATTCATTAAAAAAAATTGATTCAGCACAAAACCGGGTTCAATATCCGGTCTAATTTCCGGTTTTTAAACAAACCCGGCCGGTTCAACTCAAAAAAACCCGATTTTTATGCATATCCGATCTAATAAGCTAACTGAACCGAAAATTCCACCGGACCCGGTTTTTTCTGGTTCAACCACTGAACCGAGCCGGTTTTGATTACAGTGCCTCCGCTGAAATGACTTCACTTTCCAAAACTATAATAAACTGAGGATTTGAATATAATATAAAACGGGCAAACGAGCTTGGGGGACGGAGTGGCTAAGCACGTGCTGGAACATTTGAAAGGCACGGAAACAACAAATATTTCGCCAAAAGATGCCATTTTGAGAAGGCGTCCTAGCGGAGATCACCCAACAGACGAACACCTGGAAGGATTACTGTTAGGGTTTAAGGGGTATGGCCTTGTTCCGGGAGGATATTAGAAGGGAGCAAAGTTATTTTTATTTTACTTATTTTCGTTCTTCCCTAAGCTGTTTGAGACTCGTTCTTAATTCTCATCTGTAATTATTCTACAAAACAATCTTTATTTTTTCTAATTAATAGAATCTCATCAAGACATTTCGCCTCCTAAAGCTTAAAAAAAAAAGAATGCCCCTAGATTGAAGCGGTAGAGATAGAGAAAATTCAAAAGTTTAATGGTTTGTCAGTTTAATACGAGGACATTTAAAGACATGATTTTTTGTAGTTCTTATTAAGTATTGTTTTGATTGCAAAATAATACTTAATAAGAACAGCATAAGTCATGTTTTTCCCATTTTTGGGTTAAAAAATAAAAATATATCATGTCTTCTCTGTCCTGACATCAAATGACCAAGATGGCATATGCGCATGAAACGATTCAGAAAATCGACCACATTTGACAGCAAAATTTCTGGCAACACTAAAAGTCACCTTAACCCAGGTGACATTACATTTTAATTTTTTTAATCTAAAAAAAAAGACACTGCATTTTTTATTGGAAAACGTGGTTAATTATATTTATATAAACACTAAAAATGAAACCTCATTTATCTTTTTTTATTTGTGGTATGAGTGAATTTTGAAAGTATTGTATTTTTTTTAAAAGACTTTGAGGAAATTTTAACTATATGACAATGTTAGAGTAGAGATGTATATATAGGCGTATCTTGTATAGCGCAGCATTCTAGATATTAGATTATAGGTATATAGCCTGAATTGTAGAGTAGATTAGGAAGGACCTCAACTATATAAATAAATTCTCCCGCAATCATTAATCATCTAACTCTCTCTCATCTATCATGGTATCAGAAGTTTTATTCATGCTTCCATCTTTTAAATCTTTCCAATTTCCCTTCTCTTTCCTCTAATTCAGTCACAATCATTCCATCTCTCTTCTTCTCTTTCATATTCACCACAAACTGACTGAATTCTTGCAAGAATAGTCAAGAAGTATTCTCAATTCTCTCAAATCCTCTCTACTACTTTTCAATTTATCTTCTTTCTCACCCAATTCACAAGAGTGCAGCAACTATTGCGCCTCAGTTTCAAGAAACAGTCCAAGAATTGTTCTTGTTCAGGGAAATTTGATGATTCTTGGCTGAATTCTTCAAAATCAGTCAAAAAGAGTGTTCCTTCGAGAATTCAAGAAGAAGTACTAAGGAAAATTGAGGTTTTTTCCAGTCGAATTGAGATAGTGAGGTACTGTTTCAGTGGATGAGCAGTCTGAATTAGATCACCACAACTAATTACAACCTGATCTGCTTCAATTAGGGACAAAATCAACCTCTTCCAGACCAAATCTCAACCAAATCCGCATCAAGAATCGTTCTTTCTTCCCAAATCAAACCAGCCAACCATCAAGAACAATCTTCTAGTTGCAGTTCAGGCTCAAATTCATCCCTATTCGACAATCGAAGCAAATCAGAGGGAGCTATCACCTGAATCAGGGTTCTTCTTCTCTGTTTTTTTCTCGACAGTTGTGATTCAGAGCTCTTTCATCACAGGCAAGAAGAAAGAAGCAAAAGAAAGCGAATCGAGTTTCAGCAAGTAAGCAATTTCAGTCTTAGATACCTGATTCATAACACATTCATCACCATCAGGTCCTCCTCTTCTCAATTTCTCTCTCCTTTTACCAAATCAACCTCAAATGGCGACTGAACCCTCAGAAAAGATCATCACCTTTATGAATCAAATCGCTGCACAACTAGATAGATCCAATTATCTAGTCTGGAGATCTCAAGTCGAGCCAATCCTTCATGGATATGGTCTCGCTGCTCACATCAACCCTAATTTTCAACCCCAACCATTCGAAATCATGGTCGAAGGCTCTAGATCTGTTGAATCTCGAACAAAAGTCAACCCTAACTTTACCATATGATGCCAATAGGACTGTATGGTTCTTGGATGGCTTCGCATAACCATGACAGAGACAGTTCTCAGTCAAATCGTGCACTGCAACATTGCCAAAGAGTTTTGGAAAATCCTAAACCAGCTTTACAACTCGACAACCGTTGACAAGCTTTTGGAGCTCGTTTTAAAACTCAGCACTACCAAGAAAACTAACCAATCTTGCAGTGAATACTTTGGACAAATGAAGGGATTTGCCAATCTGCTTGCTCTGATTGGGCAAAAGATCGAAGAAACCCTTGTTGGTTTTGTTCTTTCGAGGAGGACTTGGAGCCGAGTACCACAGCTTTGTATCTGCCATGACCACACGAATGGAGCCTCTTACTCTGCATCAGCTCCATGGTTATCTTCTAGGGCATGAACAACGATTAGAGCAACAAGCTCTCTCGAAGAAGTCGAATCTCGCCTTAGTGACTTCTAGAACAAGCTCGAAGACAGCGGTGGATTATGTTCCCTCTCTCTCTTGTAACGCTCCTTTCTCCTCTTCTCCAGTTCCGCTCTATATTGGTTAGCTTGGGTCTGCAGCCTATTTAATGAGTCAAATGAATATTTCAGTCCAGCAGCTAAATTCAACTATGGGTCAGCAGATTATCCCCTCTCCAAATTCCCTAAAGGGCTCTATTTTTCGCCCAATTCCAGGCCCAGAAAATTTTCTTAAACCAATGTGTGAGGCCTTCGCAGCCTAGTTTATCAAGTCAAATAATTTTCGTGGGCGCGAAAAAAGAGAACGAGGCGGTAATAATAATAATAATAATAATAATAATAATAATAATAATAATAATAATAATAATAATAATAATAATAATAATAATAATAATAATAATAACAATAATAATAATAATAATAATAATAATAATAATAATAATAATAATAATAATTACAACAATAATAATAACTATAATAATACTAATAAAAACAGAAGAGGAAAATGCCAGATTTGCTCTCAGCCGGGCATGATGCCCTTAATTGTCCTGAACGCTTCACTCGTCACCCTCCATTGGCTCTTCTCGCCGAGCCCCTTGCTGGACCCTCTGACGGCTAGTATCCGGATTCAGGAGCCTCCAACCATATGACGGCTGACCTCAACTCTCTCACCTCGTACCATCCTTATTCAGGTAACCACCTTATACGAGTCGAAAATGGAGCGGGAATTCCAATTCAAAATATCAGTAAAACAACCCTTAAATGTACAAACGGTTCTCTAACCATCACAAATGTATTTCTTGTCCCTAGCATCTCTCAATTAACACGAGACAACAATATTAAACTTGAATTTAACCTACTTGATTGTTTAATAAAGGATCGGGCTTCTAACAAGATCTTGCATCGCGCGGTCCTTGACAACGGTCTGTATCGCCTCTTCAAAAGACCGAATCAAATAAATCGACCTTCCGCATTTCTCGGCTGACGCGCATCCACCGACCTGTGGCATAGGCAACTTGTCATGTTTCGTTTCCCATTATTGAAAGTTTAATTTCGCAAAATAAGTTGTTGTTTTCTACTAAAGGGTTTGGGTTTTGTAATGCTTGTTGTGAGGACAAAGCCTACAAATTACCATTTAATAAAAATATTTCTCGCTCCTCTTTACCACTTGAAGTGGTTCACTCGGATGTGTGGGGACTAGCTCCGGTCCTTTCTCATTCGGGAGCCTGTTATTTTGTGCACTTTACGGACGATTACTCGCGCTACACGTGGATTTATTTTATCTCTTCCAAAGACCAAGTCCCTCATATATTTAACCTCTTTAAAGCGCATGCTGAAAACCTTCTCTCTTGCTCCATTAAAACACTCCAAACCGATGGCGGGACGGAGTTTAAACCCATTGCGCGCCTTCATCCATCTATCTCTCACATCACCACATGCGCATATATACCTAAGCAGAATGAGCTTGCCAAGAGGAAACATCGTCACATTGTTGAACTCGCCCTCTCCACCATGTCACAAGCTTCTATTACTCTTCGGTTTTGGGATGACATGTTCTACAACATTGACTCTCATTAACCGATTACCAAATACCGTTCACTCTCGAAAATTTCTATTCGAAACACTCTTCCAATAAAAACCTGATTACAACTTCATGCGAGTTCTAGGGTGCTTGTGTTTTTCATATATACGATCCTACAATTCCCATAAGTTACAAAATCGGTCTCTTCCATGTGTGTTTCTTGGATATGCACCAAACCAAAAAGGGTACAAATGCCTTCATCTTCCTACAAACAAACTCTATGTAAGTTGCCATGTCATCTTTTATGAGAGTACTTTCTTTTTATGCATGAACCAAATCCCATATCCTCCCACACGTCTCCACCTCCAACTCAAACAATTCTCATACTTGTCTCCTCAAACCCTTCTCATGAGAGTTCTTCCCCATCTACTGAGACCTCTACTTCTTCACTCGAAGGTCCTCAACCAACAAGTACGGGTCCTACTCCCCCTTCTACCTCCTCTATACCTCCGCCACCCTCACATCCAATGACAACCCGCATGCATGACAATACAATGCGAGTGCAACAAATTCCTTATTATATCACTTATGCAACCACCAAACATCCTATTTCAACCACTCTCTCCGAACAAGAAAGTGAACCAATATACTTTACTAATGCTAACAAAGACCCCAAATGGCGAACTGCCATGAAAACCAAATTTAATGCGCTTCTTAAAAACCGGACTTGGGATTTTGTTCCTTCTCATTCTTAAAAATCTAGTTGGGTTCAAATGGGTGTTCAAGGTGAAGAGAAATATGGATGGCTCGGTAGAACGTTACAAGACAAGGCTAGTCACAAAAGGCTATCACTAAAAATAAGGGATTGATTACACCGAGACTTTTAGCCCCGTGAGTAAACCAACCACTATTAGTGTAGTTTTTACTCTTGCCTTGTCAAAAGGATGGCTAGTGTGACAATTCGACGTCAACAATGCTTTTCTCAGTGGAGATCTCGAGGAAACAATGTTCATGCAACAACCCCTTGGCTTTGTAGATTACTGAATACCACACCATGTATGCCTCCTCAAGAAGGCTCTCTACGGTCTCAAACAAGTACCACGTGATTGGTTCACAAAGCTCAAGGGTGCTCTCTTCAGTCTTGGTTTTGTTAGCTCTCGGACCGATACTTCTCTTTGTTAGTAGTATGCCCTAGGCCAATATATTTGATACCTAGATGTATGGATTGTGTTAAACAAACATTGTGTTTATTTAGAGATATTTTATGTAATAAATGCGTATTGGTTATTTTATTCTTATTACTAAAATGAACCTTGAATATGATATTCAGCTTTATATCATCAAAGTATGTTACTTTGATAGTAATACTATAAAGTATTATGAATGATATTCTAAACCATCCATGGTCATTCATAGGATGTTTGTGAGACAAATGTACTTTATGATAAGCTATAAATGTACGTCAGTATGTTAGTTGACTAATGATCATGTTTTACTGATCATGAATAAGAGTTATTAAGTCATTAACGTAAGTATACATTGGAGACCATATATTGGATTGACCCACGGTGAGAATACTACATGGTTCGTGTCATTAGTTATTCTCAGTAAATATTGTATCTGTAATCCTTAGACTTGAGATTATCTCAGTTTCCTACATGAGAAAGTTTATACTTTAATATAATCTAACATCGTCTTTAACCGGGCGGTCATAAAGATTATAATTAGGTATATAATGAATTATGCGGAGGAAAGAGTTTAATTAAAATAGGATTTATTCCTCTCATAGATTGAGAGAGATATCTTTAGGCCTCTTGATGATTTGATTGAAGAAACGCACGGCCATGCTCGAGTGAATTAATAAGGAGTTATTAATGTCATTTCATGTTCAATCAAATTCGGTGTCAAGAAATATTTATCGACCAACGTAAGGTTGGTACATACCATGCCTTATGGACGATATAGATATCGTGTAACAAAGTGATACAATGCATGAACATAAATTAGGTTTGATCGACTCATCTTTACTTGCTTAATTTAGATAATCATGATGTCTTGCTAGACACCGCTCATGATTTATAATCTGTTGTAATTATTGCTAATAATCAGTAAACCTACAGGGTCACACACAAAGAACAACTATTGAGACGTACACAGAAAAATCATAACTTATGTGATGAGTTCTATGAAGAGCTACATAGTCAAGTGACACATCCAATCCTACATCTTATATGATAAGATGTGTTATATATATGGTCACATAGTTATCATGCACATAGGATATGAAACTTGTAGACTATATAGGTACAAGAGACACCCCAAAAAGAAAGGTGACAGTATATTATTTTCGTCCAATTTTTGTGAGACAAAAAGAGAGAAAAATCCAGAAAACCTTCTCTTGTTATTTCTGTGAGAAAAATAAAGAACGAATACTAGCATATATCATTCTCTATCCATTCAAAGGAGTTATTCGTGTGGATACCGGTAGAGGATGAAGCAAAGTGCGGCGTCTTTGTGATTCGGGTTGAACCCGTGGTTTTATTTGGAGAATCGGTTTGTTTGGAGAATCGGTTTGCTTGGAGATTCGTTTGGAGATCACTTGGAGATCTGTTTGTGAGGCCGGTTAGGCGAAACATTCAAAGGATCGGTTTGGAAACCGATTTGGAGTCGGGCAAAGAAAAGCGTCAACCAAATTCACTTTCGATCATCACGGATTAAGCGTAATCCGAAGGTACAAAGTTATGAACTTTTCTTTGATTTAATTGTAATTCACGGATTCTTCTTTTGAGTTTCGAATTCGATTTTGTTTCGTTTTTGTTTTTTCCGCTGCGTTATGAATGGTAGAAACCCAACCCTCTCTTTATTCATTTTTAAGACAACGAACCCCTCGCACTCTTAGTATATCCTCATAACCAGAAGTAATGCGGTTTCCGTCGAGCAACTCAACTAGGATCTAAACGCTCAATTCTTCTTGAAGGATCTTGGCTCTCTTCACTACTTTCTCGGCATTGAGGCATAAAAGGTGCAAGATGGGGTTCTCCTCTCTCAACCCCAATACATCTTGAATCTTCTTAAGAAGGCCAAGATGGAAGGTGTAAAACCGTGCTCTTCTCCCATAGCTGTTGGAGAACAACTCTCCAAACTAAAAGAAAACTAAATGGAGGATCCAAAACTCTATCGAAGCACGATTGGCGCGCTTCAATATGCAACAATCACACGGTCAGAAGTTGCATTTGCCGTGAACAAAGTCTCTCATTTTATGCACTCATCTACTGACATCCATTGCGGAGCGGTTAAGCTAATCTTGCACTATCTCAAAGGCACAATAACCCATGGTCCTCTCCTTCATTCTTCTCCTTCTCAATGACTCCAAGCCTTCTCAGATGCAGACTGGGCTGGTTGTCCAAACGATAGATGGTCTACGACCGGAAATTATATTTTTTTTTTGTCCAAACCTGGTTTCATGGTGCGCAAAGAAGCAGGCAAAAATAGCTCGATCTAGCACCAAAGCAGAATATCGTAGCTTTGCAATGGCTACTGCGGAACTTGTGTGGATCCAATTCCTATTGCGTGAAGTCCACATCCTTCAAAAGGAAGTCCCAATCCTATGGTGTGTTAATATTGGTATAACGTATCTCGCGATCAACCCCATGTTCCATGATCGTACAAAATACATCGAGATTGATTATCATTTCGTACATGAATTGATTGAGCTTAAAACTCTTCAAGGTCGCTTCATTAGTATCAAGGACCAGATTGCAGGCATCCTCACGAAGAGACTCACAACACCTAGTTTCATTCGACTACGCGACAAGCTCACTGTATTCAGACCCGGCTAGTCTTGCACGGCGGGGGAGAGGGGGTGTTAGAGTAGAGATATATATATAGGCATATCTTGTATAGCGTTGCATTCTAGGGATTTAATTGTAGTTATATAGCTTGGATTGTAGAGTAAATTAGATTGGACCTCAACTCTATAAATAGAGTTATCTTGTAAAGTTTAATCATTCATTAAAATCTAATCAATCATTAATCATTCAACTCTCTCTCATCTATCAGACAATATTAACATATTAAAATAATCTCTCTCTTTATGTTAAAATACTAGCTGTCTGTTGATACAATTTACGTGAAAAAAAAAATCATTTCCTAAGAAGTTACTCCATACTCGATACTACTTACTAGCTTTGTAAATAATGTAGGACATTAGAAGAGTTTAAGCGGATGGTGAAAACTTGCGACAATTTCCATCAAAATTATTATTCTCAGAACTATTGTTTGGAGGTGTGACGGAAAAAATCACATCTTGAATAATCTCCTATGTCTCAACCTCAACATTTGAAAAGAAATTGTAGGAGCTAAAACCGTAATGATAATTTAAAAGAAATAAATTGACAGTAGAAATAAACCATCAATTTGAACAAATCAACAACCTTCTGATCAAACCTCCTTCATTCAACTTCTGTTAAGCTTCCAAAAATAGCCTCATAATTCAACCACTTTACAAAAACAAAACCTTCATTCAACTCAAATGAGATAAGAATAATAACAAAAAAATTTGGATGTAACATATTAAAAGTTAGAATAGTATCAATGAAGTAATTTGGCATGTTTCAAGGATCTTTCATCCATTCAAAGAAAACAAAAAAATAAATAGATTCCCCAGTTAGCCAGATAGATAAACTACCGAAAGAAGAAAAAAATCGAATTAACTCTAATAAGAACTCAAAGCTATATATTCGTCATCTCCTACAAGTTTTACATAATTCACATCAAATCGAAAACGCACTAACAAAATCCTAATCCAATTTTCAAATTCTAACTCTCAATTAATGGCATTCAGTATGAAGTTCTTTCTTCCATTGTTTTTGGCCTTGGTAACCATTAATGGAAGTCTAGCAGCTCGTCATCTTTTAGACATTGTTGCACCTGAACAAATACCTATTAACCCGACTCAATTTCCTACAACATTGCCAACTATTCCTAATCTATTGCCAATTGGCCCTAATCTTCCCACTATACCAGATACTACAGGATCAAAACCTGCCATTGATCCTACTCAACTACCTAGGATGCCAACTACTCCTAATCTAGTGTCATTTTTCCCAAATCTTCCCACAACCATGCCAGGTAGCACAGGTGGAGTGCCGACTTTTCCAAATGTTCCAGCAGCACTACCAAGAACTTCTACAATTCTGATGGCAACTCCTGGTCTTCCAACGAATCCAATGTCATCCATTTCGAATCCAAATGTCATTCTAGCCGTTTCTAGACTCAAGGAACTATCATCACCTTCTTCCTCCGGCAGTCCTTGTGCAGAGAGAGAGAGAGAGAGAGAGAGATGCACTAGTTCATATGTTTAATATATCTTGTTATATGTCTAAAGAGGTGTTTGTGTATATTGATATTTGCTTATGATATCTACTAAGATAATATCTATATATGTCGCTATGGTTATTTGAATTATTTCTTTCATTTTAGATGTAATCTTCATTACACTTTTTTCTGAGAGCAAGCTTGTAGATATACCCTAATTATTAAATTTTAGTATAATATAGAAAAAAAATATCAACCGCAATTATTCACCATGATGTAGTAACAAAAACTATGAATTTTTTTTCTTGATTTTCCATATGGATACATGATTCTTAATAAATCGTGGACGTACTAATTTAGTAATTTGTGTGCATACACTTTATCCCAAAACAGCATATAATCAATAGTGCATGATATAACTTAGATATTAAATTGTTTCTTTTTAAGTTTTATTTTCTAATATGTAATAATAAAAGTTTCTATTTTCTCAATTAAACAATATTTGACACTGTTTATTTTGTATCTCAGACACTAGTGATAGTTACTTATTGTGAATGTTTGGGCGGGGCTGCGTGGTAGAGGAAATTTTGTTTCTACTACTTATTAGTTTTGTAAATAAAAGACAGACATTAGAGGTACTTAAGCGGACAGTGCAAATTTTATCCCGAAGAAAAAGGCTTCCATCGCAATTTCCATTTACCCTTGAGTTTATTATATTACTTTTATAGGTAAATTCATAATCATTTCATGTTAATAATATAAATTTATAATATTTACAATAAAGTCTGATTAAATTTTTTATATATAATTCAACTGTTTACTATGTTATTGCATTACTATATTATTTTATATTCATAAAAAGCTTAATCAATTATCTAATTTCCGTATATCATGTATTGGTTAATATATAATATACATTTTTCAAGAAATAATTCCCATCAATTTTTTTTTAGAACTACAGTTTGAATGTGTGACAGAAAAATCATACCAGGAATCTGATCCTGATCCTATGTCTCAACATTCAAAAAGAATTGTTGGCGTTAAAACTGTAACAACAATTTAGAAGGAAAAAAGTTGACAGTAGAAATAACCATCGATCAAAGACTATCACACCAAAATTTGAATAAATAAATAAACTTATGATATAACCTTCATTCAATTTGTTGAGCTTCAAAAATAGAAAAAAACATTCAACTTCTTTCAAAGAACAAAACCTTCATTCAACTCAAAGAGATAAGAATGACAATGAACAAACTTTGGATGTAACATATCTTTCAAAGCTCTTTCACTCATTCAAAGGAAACAACAAAACAAATATCTTCTCCGATTAGCCATACACAAACTGCCAAAAGGAAAAAATATCCAATTAGCTCCACCGACATTCAGAGAATTCAAGGCTATATATTGGCCATCTCCTAAAGCATCACATAACTCACATCAAATCATAAACTCACTAAAAAAATCCAAATCCCATTATCGAAAGTTCAATTCCCAACTAAAGGCATTCACTATGAAGTTATTTCTTTCATTGCTTTTTGCCTTGGTGACCATTAATGGAAATCTAGCAGCTCGTCATCTATTAGACAGTGTCGTACCTGAACAAATACCTATTACTAATCCGACTCAGTTCCCTACAACAATGCCAACTTCTCCCACCAATCTATTGCCATTCGCCCCTAATCTTCCCACTATTGTACCAGGTTCTACAGGTCAAAATCCTGCTATTGATCCGACTCAACTGCCAACGATGCCAACTACTCCTAATCTAGTGCCATTTGTCCCCAATCTTCCCACGACCATGCCAGGTAGTACAGGTGGAGTGCCAACGTTTCCGAATGTTCCGGCGGCTTTACCAAGCACTTCTACCATTCCGGGGAGTTCTTCCAACTAATCCAATGTCATCTATTTCGGATCCAACTATCATTCCAGGTGTTTCTGGAGTCAAGGTTCCATCTAATCATGTGTAAGCTTTGCCTTCTTCCTCCGGCAGTCCTTGAAGGTCGCATTGAGAGAGAAGAGAGATGTATATGTATCAACTTGTATGTTCAATATATCTCGTTGGGTGTACAAAGAGATGTTTGTGTAATTTGATATTTACTTATGATGTTTAATAAAATAATGGTTATTTTAATTATTTCTTTTGTTTAGACATAATCTTCATTACATGTTTTTATGAGAGCAACCTCGTAAATATATGGAAATTATTAAAATTTAATACAATACAGGAAAAAATCAAGCATAATTGTTTAACACGACTTAGTAACAAAATCTAAGAACTTTTCTTTCTAGATTTTACAGATGAATACATGATTCTAATTAAACCACGGACCTACTAGTTAGTGTGCATACACTTTATCCAAAACAACATATAATCAAAAGCGGATGATATAACGTATATATCTAGTTAAAGCGAGGATTGAGACAGAGTGACTCCTTGTATACTCATCTATTTATTTTCACTATTGATGCCCTTGCAACAGTGATAGAGACTTTGGTTTCTTTGGATTTTATAGAGAAGACAATATATATATATATATATATATATATATATATATATATATATATATATATATATATATATATATATATATATATATATAATAATAATAATAATAATAATATTGAGATGATGTATGAGATTATTGAGGGTATGTTTGTGTATGTTTCTTAGGTATATAATCTCTTTTCTCTCTCTGTCTCAGGTGGCTCTGTTCTGTCTCAACTATGCACATGACCTGATATATATATTCTAAACATCGGGCCATGGTTAGAAGGAAATAAACGTAATGGCTGGTAAATTAATGTCTATTAAGAGGTCTTAAATAATTTTAATAACTTCCTAGAAAACCATAGTAACAGGTTAGGTCGGGCCAAGAAAAATTGGGTAACATAATTCATGGCTACACAATAAATGACATTAATTTTGAGTTTTATTATTATTTGCTCCAACAATCCTCCACAAAACTCAATAATATATAGTTATAAAAATTTAGTAATAAAATAATATTAAAAGTTTTAAAAATAATTTGTTCGGTGTTTATACTACGCATTCAGTAAAAGTATCTTACAAGATTTGAACTTTTATCTAGTATAACAATTTCTGTCTGGAGGAGGCAGAGAGAACTAGGTCTTGAACTCGCCACTTTGACCCAGACTCTACTATCATACGCATAGTAGGAAGACTATCATCGGCGGTTTGTGTTTTATTATAATGGCCTCGCACAATTATCTTGGATTTTTCGTGAGAGTTATAGAGACTTACCCATGGTCTGCACCGCGGCCGTATACGGACACTCTCATATAGGTGAGTTCCTACTAAGCATGTGTGTAGAGTCACATCCTGCGCAAATTACCGTCTCGGTACTCATTGAGAGCTATATGCTCAATCTTATCCACTACATAGTAGGGCACTCACCATAGGAATAGATTTGGAGTCAGTACTCCAATAATTATGTGCTTGTAACCAACCTATCAGCTTGTTATTAGTCGTTGAACGTCCTTTAAGAAATCTCATGTTACAGATGTTGAGTTACCATAGCATGTTGATTTATTTTGGACTTAGTCCTATCCCCTCGATGATAATATGGATATTTTTATCAATTTTATTATTTTTTATATATATATTATTCCTTATTTGAAGGAACTTGATCTTTTTGTAGATCTCATTGCCGGCCTCCTCTTAAGTTTACAAGCATTTTTTTTTATCTGCGATAGGAACTTGCATAATAAGTTCTCAAAATAAATTTTTTAGTAGCTCAAGAATATATATATATATATATATATATATACAATCAAATAAATATTATTAATCGAGCTATTATATATATGTGCTATTTTCAATGATATAACATTTATTATTTTAACCATCTCTATCTATATATATATATATATATATATATATATATATATATATGCCTTTGAGACAATTCATAAAGTATGAACTCAAAATATATACAAGCTTTATATATTTCCATAATTCTATAAATGACAGTTTGATATAATTAACTAATTGGAGTTTGCTATGAGTAATGTACAGTAATTAATAGCTCATCATATTATTGGTTGCTGGTTGTTGCATGATGAAATCCAATTTTTTGGGTATTTAATATTTTCTTTTACACCGAATTGTTTAAAAGTTGTCATATTTTCAGTTACTTAAATATATCATTCTTTTTTTTAGTGCTAACTATTTCTTGCTTTTACTCATTAGATGCTTTGAAAGTAAAATTAATTGAAATGCAGCAGACGTACCTTTGTTGCCGAGTTTCTGTTTTGCAAAATCATTTTTTACTGTAGCTTCATTCTAGGTCATAAATCCATAACAATTGACAGTTGCACGTTAGTCCTTTTACTATTTACCCCCACATTTCGTAAGTTAAAGGTATAACATTTTAATATTTGATTAAGGGCTTGGCGACATGATTGGTTATTAAATCATATAATTTTTACAAGTAAATACCCATTTAAGCATTTATCTTATGGGTCAATTAGTAGGCTATACAAAGTTAGTTTAGAGGACAATTTATGTTGAATTTATTTATTTTTTGTTTTAATTCTTCCAGAGATAATATACTAGAAAATTAATGTTAGACCTGAACAACTGTAAGCATATCTATATACTGTTTTCATCTGAATAATATATACTGTTTATCAAAACATATAGTTATTTGATGATACATGATGGTAATAATATAATATTCCAATTCTTGTGATAATTGATCCACAACATATTAAAATATATATATATATATATATATATATATATATATATATATTCTATCCGTACGGTTGAAATTTGAATTTTTGATGATACATGTAATATTCAAGACCGTAAGCAAAAAACGAGTCTTGCTTACGTATGTTGTTTAGCATCACTCTATAAATATATTATTTTTGTGTTGCGCCCCTGTTTTCACTCCGTTGTGCTGCCGTCACTCCCTGTTGAGCTGGAAGACGCTGAGTGGAGAAGTATCGTGTTTTGTCTAACGTGACATCCGTCACGTCAGCGTCGCGCACAGGTGGGATAATAAATATCATATGAAGTATATAATAGTATCTCATCACGTAAGAGATGAATGATTTTAATTTTTGTGTTCTAAAGGTAACATTTACTATATAATTAATGCTTGATATAATAATTGTATTACATGACATTTATTTAACTTTTTTTTTTAATTACTAACACATCTCATGTTTTTATTTTTCCAGTTACTATTTTTCCCTTAAGAACATAGTTAATTCAAGAAGTCGTTTTATAAAGTATGTGAAGGGTGATGAAAACATCTAATTTTCATATGTTTTTGCTATCCTACAATAATTCAATATAGCTTATGACATCTATTTATTTATTGCGAAGCTATAACATTAATTATCATAGTATTATAATTATATTAGAATTTTGCAAATATATTGGTACAATAAATAAAGGCAAATGATATGAGCAAGAAATTTAATAATAAAATTACACTTTTACCCTTTTCTAATTCATTCAATACAATTAATTAAAAAAGGTAAGAGTGATAGCCGGATTCTTCTCTCTCCAAATTTAACGTGATTAACTCTTTAATATTTAATGAGTTATAAAAGGTAGCCTAATATTTTTTCCTTTGTAATGTTAATAATACTTTTATATTTGACTATATTATGCACAATAAAAATGATAACTATAATGTTACAGGAGTTATGGATGCAATTTTTTAGGAATTATATTTTTTGTTTAGATATGAAAATAAGTATTTAATTATAAGGAGTGTGATTGTGAAAGTGAAGTTATCTTAAAATTGTAAATGACACAATAAAATAGACACACAATTACACATACTGTTAATAGTTAATAGCAATTTAAAATTTCTAACAAATTTTGTTAACAGGTTTTCTTCTGTGATACATTAGGAACTAGTAGTATGAAATGTCACTTATGAAAATGCTCTGGACGGGATCAACATTCTAATGGTAAAGAAAGAAGTGGCAAAAAAATAGATCAAGCGAAATATCATGAAATGTTAGCTTTAGTCATCATTGAACATTGCTATCCATTTTCTTGGGTCGAACACCAAGGTAATCGAGCTATTCATTCGTACTTGAATGACAATGTTAGGCCAATTTGTAGAAACACAGCTAAAAGTGATGGTTGGAAAATACATTATAAACTAAAGGATCGGGTTAAGAGTTGTTTTGGAAAAATTTATGGGAGAGTGTGTTTAACAAGTGATATGTGGACCTCATGTGCCACAAAAGATTACCTTTGCTTACCGCACATCATATAGATAATGATTGGAATTTAAATAGTAAAATATTGAACTTTAGTCATGTGCCACCACCCCCACACATCTAATATATTGTACCAGAATATCCATTCTTCGTTAAAAGAATGGGGAATTAATTAGAAAATATTTACGCTTATTTTGGATAATGCTAGCAGTAATGATAAAATGTAAGACATGTTGCGCAAACAATTTTGTGCACAAAATTTATTATTATATAATGGGGATTTTTTTCATATTCGGTGTTGTGCCCATATTTTGCACCTTATTGTCCAAGATGGTCTTAAAGTAATTGACAAATCTGTGCTAAAAATTAGAGATAGTGTGAAGTATATTTCCGGATCTGAAGCGAGAAAAATTAAGTTTGATGAATGCGTCGAGCTTTACGGTGGTGGACATGACAGGAACTCCAAGAATCTTTGGATGGATGTTCCGACTAGATGGAATTCGACTTATTTAATGATTAAAAGGGCGCTCTTTTATCATGGTGCATTTGTAAGCTTAGCGAGGATTGATGCAAATTATAACAATTACATCACAAATGAAGAGTGGTGTAGAGTTGAAAAGATTTGTAACTTGTTGAAACCTTTTTTTATATAACAAAATTATTTCCCGCAATAGAATATCCAACGGTGAATTTGTACTTTGAAAATGTATGGAGAATTCATCTACATATATTAGATACGATTGAGAGTTCGGAAGATTATGTGCAAAAGATGGGGGAGAAAATGAAAGAAAAAATTGAAAAGTATTGGCAGGAGTATAATGCGATACTTTCTTTCGCGGTGATACTTGATCCTTACTATAAATTCCAATTTGTGAGGTTTTGCTACAAGAAGTTAGATATTGAACACAAGTGCGAATATGTCCAGAGCCAACTATTTAAATTTTTTAAGGAGTACTCGAGCAACCAAAATGCACATAAAGTTGCTCATCCTTCATTGCCCGAAAATGCACAAGTTCTTATCACTACTAGTAGTTGGCTATATGGATATGAAGATAATAAACTTGATAATTACATATTATAATCTAAATAATAGAAAAGTAATTCTTATATATTTTTCTAAATATCAGATATCAGTGCCAATACAGAAAAGCTTATAAATGAAATGGGGCAAAAGGTTGAATTCATTGGTCTATCAAAGAGAACATGAGTACCAGCCACTTCAAATATTAGCTAATATCTCATATAATGGTATATTACATGTAGTCATATTGAAATTTTTTACTTTTTTCTTTATAAAAATATTACTAACATGTAAATTTTATGAAGTATAAACCATATATATTTTTGTATGCAAGTCTAGAGAATTGGAGGCATCATAAAGTTTCAATTATTGTTGTACCATACATCATGTGTTTTTTTATATTTTATTCTATCAATTTGGAAGTTAAAACTATTCAATGTTATTTTTTTTTTATTTGGGGAATGATTTTTAAATATCATTTATAATTTTTGTTGAACCAGTTTGTTAGTGTATGAACAATGAATGTTTATGTCATTTGTTTCCTTCATTAATAATGCTATTTTAAGACTAATGAAATATTTATTTTTTTTATGGTGATTTTTCTTAATGTTTATGGTGATTTTTCTTGAAAATTACTCCACTTATTACATAAGATTTTTATTATTTCTCTGACTTGTAAAAAATAGCAAAACAAAAGAAAAAACAAAGAATTTACTTTTAGCGTTTAATTTGATATCATAATTACTGAGAGATCTATAGTTGAATCAAATCATCATCGGGTCATATTCGGGTTTCGAGTTGGTTCCGGGTTCGGGTCTATCGGGTTTCGGGTTCTCAGTCTCGGGTTTGTATCGGATTCAGACACCTCAGGTTTGGACCAGGTCGGGTTTGGGTAGTATCAAACAACAAGTTAGTTCGGGTTCGGGTTATTCGGTTCAGGTCGGGCGGGTTCGGGTAATTTGATTTTTCTAATTTTTCGGATCGGGTCGAGTCAGGAATCGGGCGGGTCGGGCAGGTTTTTCGGGTTCGGGACAGATTTGCCTCTACATAGAAGAGACAAAATAAACAAGGAAATGAGCACAAAATATATCTTGAATAAATTAGACAGATCCATACTAATCAACAGTTATTACTCAAATCATCATTTTCTTTTTTAGCTTAATTGATTCACACACATAGAAAAAGGGAAAAGTGTAAATTTACAATAAAAAATTTCCTGCTCCAATTAAAGTAATTTCTGCTCGTATCACCATCCTAAATAAATGTAAATGCCTACCTTGACTTTCTGATATTGGAAAGATTCTGCAAGATTAATTTACTAAAACAGAATGCCATGATCATAAAGTTAATTAATGACCATATATACTAAAACAGAATGCCTTTCCTTTTAATGGTTGGTCATAGTTATTTTGTAATATTTTATAATAAGGCTGGTCATAGTAATTTTGTTTTCCATTATTCTTATAGTCTTAAAATTGTATGTTTGTCACTTAACATAATAAAATATAGGGAAATTTGCAAAAAAGCCCCTGCATTATGCCTTAATTGCAAAAAAGCCTCTGCCTTATTGGAAATTACAAAAAAGCCCTTACATTATTGCTTAAATCGCAAAACAAATCCTACCGTTAGATTGAAGTTAACACCGTTAGTTTCAGTTGTTTAATCACTTCAAAATTATTTTTTTTAAATATTAATTAATATTTTATCTAAAAATTATATTTCTTAAAAAATATTTTTAAATCTATTTTTAAGAAAAAAATCGAAAAAAATTTTGTTATTGAAAAAAAATTTGTTTTAGAAAAACTTTTGTTTCGGGAACATATATTTTTAAATATTAAAAAAATATTTTTTTCATAATTATTTTTAAAATACTTTTTCTACAAGAATGTCAATTATCATTTAAAAATTAATTTTGAAGTGATTAAACTACCGAATCTAATGGCATTAGCTTCAATATAGCGGTAGGAGCTTTCTTGCAATTTTAGCAATAATGCAGGGGCTTTTTTGCAATTTCCAATAAGGCAAGGGCTTTTTTGCAATTAAGGTATAACGTAGGGGCTTTCTTGGAAATTTCCCTAAAATATATTATACTATAAAGGTCTTAATTAGTCGATGTCATTATAAATTTCATTAACAATTTCACTAGTAAAACTAAATAATGAGTTCATATATCATAATATTTTCGAAATAAATATTAGTCTAAACAGTTTTGGCTGGGTCAAGGCAAATTGAGTAACATGTGACAATTCATGGCTACACAATAAATGACATTAATTTTGAGTTTTATTATTATTTGCTCCAACACTTCCAATGTAGTGCAGAGTTTGTAATTGGTAGAGATGGTAAGGTGAATATGTGGTGTAATAATTGGGGAGAGGGACTTCCGTGTCATAATCTCACATCTTTGTTCTCACACACTAGATCTCAAAATGTAAGACTAGCTCAATACGAAGCAAATGAAAATGTTGAAACTTTGTTTCATCTGAACTGCAATTAACACAGGAAAGAGATAAGAGTAAAATGGAGATGGAGTGAAAACGGAGTATTTACAATAACAAATAATGCATATAAAAATATGGTGGTAGGTGTCTACACTTCAACAGATTTGGTAATTCTATAGAAGATACAAATACCGCTAAGAATAAAAATTGTAATATGATCGACCCCACCTATTAAATATAAAGGGATCTGACATCACGATAGAGAGTGCCATCTGCAAAATGAAGAATGGAATTTCATGCTTGGATATTTTGGGTGATGTAAATAAGAAAATTAATCAAGTGTGACTGTGTGAGTGTTGAATAAAATGCAACGAATTGAGGATATTTCTTTTTTCTTAATTTTAGTAAGGGCACTAAAAAATGTTAGTCTCAACCTTTACGGATAGACCTGACTTGCTTTGGCCCAGTAGATTCGTTTCTAAAGCCCAAAATTCGAGTCTCCTTTTTTTTTTCTAATTCTCTACTTCTATACAAAATATAATATAGCATAACGGAATCAAAAAATTTATCCAGATTCTAGCCCGCACAACTTATAAGCGGACGGCCTGCATTCAGCTCAGTGAACAACAAAACCCAGCGACACTGCGAGCTCAGCTAGGCGAAGTGACTAGGGACTTGCTGGACTTCAAGCTCATCAAAGCGATGGTGTCTCGCATGAATCCGATTCGACCAACAGACCAAACCATGCAACACTGCGACCCTCTGTGAGTGTACTTTGTTTGCTGCTCCGTTTCCAAGTTCAAAATCCTGTCCAGCGGAAGAGAAAAGAAAAAGAAAAGATGATATAGAAAGGAGAAGAAGACAGCAAAAAAGATTAAGAATCTTCAAAAGTTCTTTTTACATTAAGGTTTGTTTTCACTTTTGGTTTTTTGTTTAATTATTTAATTATTTTTTCTAATTTCTATAATTAGGTTAAATTGCACAATTAGTATTAAATATTAAATGAGAATTTGGGACAATTTTGTTTGTTGAAATAGACAGTACTGATCCTTCCAAGATGGAGATATTAAATTTAATTAAAGTTTGTAGGAGTTCAATATATCTCCCATTTAGTTTCTTGTCTTGGCGACACATAGTTTTAGTTTGCATTTAAAATGATAAATATTTTCAATAATATTACATTTGTTTAAATTTCTCAACTTATTCAAGTAGTGTAAAAGAATGAAATAACATAATAAAGACAACTTATTCAACATGTTTCATGAAGAACTTGAAGTCTCATATCTACTTCATGCCCTTAAGATAGCCTTATAGGTAATTCAAATCTGCTATGGCGAGTCCAACCAAGTAATTTCGATTTGATTGATACAAAAAATTCCTTCCATTTAGGCCTCCGAATTTGATAATGTGCTTCCAACATGTAACATTGAGATGTTAGATAGTTCTCACCATTAAAATCAAATTCGACACAATCGGTAACTGATCTAAGCTGGTCCACGACCTCGTTATCCCTATGAAAGCTCTGTGTGATAATTTTTTTCTCGATGAGTAGCGCCACATCTTCTGGTGTAGTGATGAATTGGGACCAAAATAGAACATAGGATGTAAAATAATTTCCAGATTTAGGACATATATACTCAAACGCACTTAAGTTTTTAAAAAAGTGAAAGTTTTTGGATCAATACCAAGACAAGGAATTTCTAGTGTACCGTTGACAAATGTAATGTCGAGTAGAGAATGTGGAGTGTCACGAGAAAACTCCCTTTTCTTCAACTCTATTCTTGCTTCCTGATATTGTTTTACTCTTCTCACAATTAGCATTTCACACCCATCCTGGATAACTTTTCTACCCAAATGAAGAAAATTCTGAAATGATGGGGACCTCATGAGGTGATTTTGACATTTCTCTTCCTCTCTCCTGAGAAGCTTGAAATACATATGACACAAATGAAGCAAATGATGAAATTCTTTTGGTGGATTGTACTTCTGAGTTACTTCTAGAGGACAATCGTCAAATATATATTTCATGGATTGGATGATATTTTCCACAAGTAATGAAATCGGGCTTCGTCCTCTTGTTACAATTTCATATACTTTTATTATAACAAAGAAAGGAATTTGATTCTCTAAGAGTAGCATATCGTGCAAGAAAACCTTAGTACGAAACTGGTCATGAATCTCGTAAGAACCATCTTCATCACCATTTACCTGCCATTGATTTGTTTGAATTGTTTGCCTGTTCTCCTCAACATGAGTAATCAATTGATCCTTATGATGATCATCCATCATAATTTCTGATCCCTCTACAGATGTCGTGAAATCTGGTACAATTCCATTTGTCCCATTAAGTGTCATCAATATAAAACAGGCATCTACCAACAACATTTGTACAAAACTCTTCTTATCTATTTTGATCTCTCCAGTCGAATCCACCAAGTCAGGCCAATGGGAGGAGGACATTTTTGAAAAGTAGATGTAGGATTCTTTTTAAAAATTGAAATGTTTATCATAAATAATTTTTTTTGAAAATCCGAAAACTCAGGAGTTTTATAATATTCATAAAAGTTAGGGTTCTTTTGAAAAAAATTCTATACATTAAATTTATTTTATTTCTTCTTACAAACCTAACCCAAAAAAATATATTCAAGAGTTTAAAAACAAATATAGCGGAAATGAAATAACCACATGCAACATTTAGCCTCTAACTTGTAGTGTTTCGCGCTATAGCATTGCACACTACTTGCAACTATTATGCTATATAATATTATGATAAAAGATTAAAAAATTAACAGAGATGTAATGTAAGAGAGCAGCTTTCTTGCCTATCATACCTGATGCACTTTCCACAAATATAACATAAATAATTATGCATGCATTGCATTATTTTCCTCGGGCCACATCATGCTCAACATGTTGAACCCATCTTCCTTGACAAAATTTCAAAGGGCTTGAGAGATGAAGGAAACATGGCGTTTGGTGGTGGAGAGGCGGCCGGTTGCGCTATTGATTGCTGCGTTATTTGTTCTAACATTCCTCGTCATCTTTTTCGAAAATGATCGGGCTATATGGAGGGGTTCACTTTTGGGTATGTATTTGATATTCCATCTCTATTTTTTTTTTAATTAGGTTTATGTAAGCCGATGGCCTTCTTTAGTCAGCTTGTTCGATGTATTTGAGATTTGAAAAGATATGAGATACCTATAACCTGGAATTTATTTGACAAAGTAGGCCTTCGAGCATTTTTCTATTATATAAAAAATTCATGAGGTTTTTGTAGTCAAATTTTTGGGATTCTAATAATCTAAGAACCTAAATTATGTTGCTGTTAATATGTCAAAACTCCCGTTAAAACCGGTTTTGTTACACAAAGAAAAATATCACACAAAATCTCAAATTCTGAAATTCGTTTATCTCAAGCGCTTCAAGAAATAAAGTTGTCATTTAGGCTTAATTCGTCTCCTAATTGTGTAAAACGGGTCTTGAAGAACTTCCTTCCAGGATATCTCGAGTTATAGTTGACAGCAAGATGCAAAACTTGGAGTCAACCCCTTAGAACTAGGGCCGATTCAAAGAAGTCTTTATCAATTAGGGTATCTTCCGATTTGAACCGTTCATCTAGTAGAGACTCATCAAAGTTACCCATATTAGTACAGTAGACCAAGTTTTGAACTGACGTGCATCTTCGGATAACCGGACTCATCTTTACATTAGAGTTAATTGACTCAACCAAAGTTCATACTTAATGAAGACTTTGAATGGCCATGCGCCTATATCCTGTTTCATGAATGCTATAAGAACCCAAGCCCTTAGGTTCCTAGAAGCGGCCTCACTTCCATTCATTTAGGTAGACTCTATCAAGAATGTCCCCACGTTAGACATTCTAACCGACATCGATTAATAGGCCTATTGAGAGCTTAGCTCATCCTACCGTTTACTCGTGGGACCAAATACTCTTTAAAACCTTGGGATGAAAAGAATCATAACGATTCTTAGTCGAGTATTTGCAATCATTCTTCTAACGGAATCAATCATTGAACCACAAGATCCGATGCATCCTCGGACGTTGGGTCGAAGTCATGTTATTGACGATTTAACGTATTGGGCTTTAATCCCATCCCTAGTGGCATCTTATTAATCAAAACTCTCATAAGAGGCTTTGTCAATGATCCGCTAAATTGTCACTCGAACGTATATAGTCAATAATAATTACCCCACCGGTAAATAAATGACGTACCGTACTCTACGGCCAATATGCCGAGACTTGCCATTATATACTTCATTACATGCTTGTGCAAGGGTCGCTTGACTATCATAATGGATAGCAATCGGAGGAATTGGTGTTGTCCATAACGGTATATGATACATCATATCCCTTAACCATTCCGCTTCTCTACTTGTTGTTTCTAAGGCAATAAATTCCGCACTCATTGTGGAATCCGCAATGCAAGTTTGCTTCTTTTTTTCCACGAAATAGCCCTACCGGCTAACTTAAATATATATATCCGCTTGTAAAAGCGTGATCTTCACTGTTATTTAGCCAACTTGCGTCCGCAAATCATTCTAATACCGAAGGTTCACCATAATATGTAATACCATAATTACTTGTGCATTTCAAATACCGAAGTAATCTATGTATTGCATTCCAATGCATTTAAGTTGGATATTTCTTGATTGTTTCTCTACTCCATTGATCGCCTCTATGTAATCTTGAAGGTTCTTTTAATGGTTCAACTCAAGAAAGTAATAAAGACACCCCCATTTCATCTTTTCCATTGCTTGTAAAGCTGAAGATCCATGATGATAAGGTCCAATGGAGAGATGACTTGGCTCATAATCTTTCTTATCTTTATCATGACTATAAGAACATAACTTGTGAATTTGGTCCAATCTTGATTCTTTTTCATAAATTTTCCTTTTCAAAGCCCTTAACTTATCTATATCAATAACTTGGTTCTGGGCCATCCTTGAATTCTGTATAAAAAAATTGGTTATTAAGAAGTTATCCGGAACAGAAAAAGGGAATCTATTTTCAATTTGTGTTATTTTTGTTGTGAAGATCTTCCGTTGATGTTGCTTGCTTTTGGTTACTCCTTTTCCCTCTGACACTTGAAAGTCAAGGACCCTTTATGTACTCTTCTTTCTTATTGATGACGATCGGGTAGGCAATGCTTGTCCTCCAGAAATAAGTTTAACCATTAATTAAGATATTTTGGAAAGATGTATTTTATTGGATCAATAGTAGATTTTTCTGAAAGATGTATAAATAAAGAAAGAAGACAATGAAGGATGGCTTGGTTTCTCTCTCCAGTTTCTATTGTTTACAGTCCTCTTTTTTTTCCTAGCTTGTATTCGAGACCCCTTCAATTTTTGACTAGTATTTTACGTGCCATATCTTTCGAAAAAGAAATTGAAAAAAAAAGAAAAAAAATTGGTAAAAGGAACCTGAGGTCTGATTGAGATGAAAGAGGAGAAAAAAAAACTATGGCAATTAATGGTCGTGAGGCAGCAATTGGCTTCAACCAAATTGCGTTCAATCTGTCAAAGGATTCTGTTTCTTCTCTCTCTAAAAATAGAAGAGAACATTTTCAAACCACCTTTATTGTAAAGGAAATAATGTTACACAATCAAATTTGAAAATTAATCCAAAAAAAGTATGGAGAATTATTTGCACAGCCGACCAAAGCACCTCCTTCCTATTCACCACCATGTGCATGCATCTTATCACAAAAAAAAAACAAATTGTAGTCACTTAAATAACAATTAATAGTATTAGGCAATATAACAAAATAATATTTTATGTATATATTATTTTTATAATGCAGTATAAATTGTTTTATCTATATACTGTTTTATATACATTTGTACTTTTTTTATGATAAATATATGTCTTTTTCTAGTAATACCTATAAAATAACAAAATATAGGCTTAATAAAATTAACCATAACTTTAATTAAAGCAATATATATTTTAAGGACAACGTTACCACCACTAAATAAGAACTTCTCTTCTTCATCTTCAGTATCTAATTTGATCAAATGAATTAACAAAAGTTTACAAAAAAAAAATCACAAAGATAAGAATTTGATCGAGGAACTTACCAACTGTTACATGGCTAATTTGCTCAGTTGGTATGGGTCTCATCTTCCTGAAACCTCTGGTAGCAGTTCTTCATGATCAGAAGGTAGAGAGGGCCACCAACGGACAAAACGCTTGGATAGTAGTCCGTCCATTGGGGCTTTTTCAAGCTGATAGAAAGAGTTCAGTAACACCAAATGGATAGTTGGCATATGCACGGAATAGCTATAGCAGACTGTAAATCGAAAGCGAACTGCCCTTGGATTTTGGGAAAGGAGAATTGATCTCGGAAATAGATCACTGAAGGAAAGATTGGTCCTAAATTTGGAGTGTCAAGTTTCGGATAATCATTCACTAGAATATTGTATTCCAAACATTCATGATCTAGTGAGAGATCGTTAGCTGGTTGTATTCGTTCACTCCTTGGGAAATAGGGCTTCGATAGCCGCCCACTCTACGATCAGTAAAGACTCTTATTGCCCGAAGGTGACTGCTGTAGGGCCGATAGCGCCTTGCTTTTGGGTGTCCCTCTCAAGGGAATCCCGATAGACAGGGGTGCCAGTAGAGGGGGAATCCCGAAAGTGTTTCGGGTGTCCTGCATAAGGGTAATCCCTTTCGTTCGGGTGTCTTAAGAAGGGGGAATCCCAAAAGTCGTGGGACTCGGGATGTCAGTTAAGGGAAGGCCGTACGCTCGGTTGAAGTAGATTCTCCTTTTTTATCAATCAAAACCTCTTCCCAAACTGTACAAGCCGTGATGAGAAATCATGAGATCTAACCGGAGCCAACAGCTTGCCTGCAACGATTAAGATCATGGTTAACATGAGAAGTATTTTAAATGCCATTGCTAATTTTTTGGGTTTTTTTTAAATCTAGAATTTTCTTTTTCAAATCATGCATTAGTTTTCTAGCATTGGTGCTATATATATAGCAGAGTTCAGTTAATATCTCATAGGCACAGCCTAAGGAAGGAATATCTTATATAGGGGCAACAATGCTGTACAATTTTTTTTTTTTGAGGCAAACTTAAGGCATTCTGTACAATTTTAATACGTTCTAATTTTTAATTTTTTTTATTTAGAATATTTAAATGAGATTAGTATTAGTATGAATATTAAAATGAAACATAAACTATTCTGTGTGAATTGTGAATACAGCCCAAAAGTTTTCATCGACACAAGTTTTGCAATAACAAGGCTTTATTTGTTCCTAGCCCAAACTCACAAACAAATCAGGCCCTTTCCGGTGTATGTCCCACAAGAGTAGAGCAGGTCTAGGCAGAAGTGTCTCACAGAACGCGTGTGAACTTTTAAAAAGTGGTTTTAAGGATCATGCTTTGGTTACATTGCATGCTTCATTGTTTTCCGCTATTTGATCAAATGGACCTGCCCTTGATCTAAAAAAGATTAAATGGGTCTATGATATATAGCCGAATAAGTGATAGTCAATATATATGTCGGAAATTTCAATATTATCTATAAAGTTTGAAATGAATTAAATCAATATATTATCTTACTTTGTAAAGATATTAGGAAATAATTTTTTTTATTTTTTTTATTTATTTTTTCAATTTGATTTTAACAACTAATATTAAGTAATTAACTCAACTTTCGTTGTTTTTTGAATTTTTATTTAAAATCCAAAAATATAAAGTTATTATTTCTCTCGGAGTTAATGAGAGATTTAATTATCTCAAAAATAATCTGGTTTGTTTTACTTTCTAAATCTAGAAAAATAATGCATTGATTGTTAAATAATTACAATGAAATCATGCAAAGAAAGATAGACAATGTCATCACATGTAAATAATAGTAAAAATAGGAATATTAGACTTCTTTAAACCCACATGACGTCAGTCGACGCATGCGAGTTCAGTTTTTTTTATTTATGTTTTGACAGTCCATTCTGACAAAATTCAGCCCATTTTTTTTCAAATTATTACAAGGCCCATTACCACCGATAATTAGGTGAAATCCCTCCAATTTTTTTTCAAAGTTTTTCAAATTAAACAACCATATGTATATAGCCTTTCTCTATCTTCTAGAAGTCATTTCATAAAAAAAATTCATGTTTAATGTCTCCACCCTAAAAAGCGTTGGGGAAACAGAGAAGTGGATTGAAAACTTGTTGACAATTTCTCCGGTGATGACTATTATACTTCCCGCTAATTGTAAGATTAGTGTCCTAAACCAAATGTATTTGTGATAGGAAATGAATTATGTGTTAAAACATTATTATTTATTCAATAAATGTTGTTTCTTATATATCTGTGTGTATGAGTTGTGAATGTAAATTTCTTATATCAACAATGAATGTTACTTCGGGTTCACGTCATCAGAATAAGTGATTCTGATAGTAGAATTGTGAACCAACAAATGACATTTTAAACCGTCCCTAGTGATATGTGGGATGATTATAGAGATAAACATACTTCAAGTAAGAAGCTACATATCCACATTAGTATATTCGTAGGCTGGATGATCATGTTCTACTGATCATGGACATAGAGATGTCAAGTTTGGAATATAGGTACGTATTAGGACTGACCACACTATAAGAATATGCATTATATATGTCATTAGTGATTCTCATATGAATAGTGTGCTTGTTCCTACGACCTGAGGTCACCATGGATTCGTATATGTGGAACTACATACTTTAATATGATCCTACGTCATCCGTAATAGGAAGATCATTAGGGTCATCATTAGGTATGCACTGAATCATGACGAGGAATGTGAGTGACCAAGATGAGATTTGTTCCTCTCGTCATGACGGAGATATCTCTAGGCCCCCTGATGAACTAGGACTGAAGGAAATGCATGCTCATGCTCAAAATGGATTAATATGTGTTGTTAATATCATTTTGTATTTACTCAGTCTAATTATCAATCAGGAAAGAGACTTTGATCAAACTCAAGGATGACATACTTCCATGTCTTGTGATCAAGACATTTATCGTAGAACAAAAAGAATAAGCAAACGTCTATTTAGATAGGTTTATGATCGCTGATCATTTCATTTAAAATGGGCAGTCATGACATCAGTCTAGAGGTTACTCATGACTTACGTGTTGAGTTTCTACCGTTCATAACATAGCGGAAAAACAAAAACGAAACAAAATCGAATTCGAAACCCGAAAGAAGGATCCGTGAATTGCAATTAAATCAAAGAAAAGTTCATAACTTTATACCTTTGGATTATGCTTAATCCGTGATGATCGAAAGCGAATTTGGTTCACGCTTTTCTTGGCCCAATTCCAAACCGGTTTTCAAACCGATCCTTTGAATGTTTCATCTAACCGGTCTCACAAACCGATCTCTAAGCGATCTCCAAACGAACCGATTCTCCAAGCAAACCGATTCTCCAAACCATAATCACGGTTTCAACCCGAATCACAAAGACGTCGCACTTCGGTTCGTCCTCTACCTGTATCCACACGAACAACCCCTTTGAACGGATAGAGAATGATATATGCTAGTATTCGTTCTTCATTTTTTTCTCATAGAAATAACAAGAAAATATTTTTCGGATTTTTCTCTCTTTTTGTCTCACAAAATTGGACGAAATTAATATTCCTTCGTATCTCTTTTTGGGGTGTCTCTTGTGCCTATATAGTCCATAAGTTTCATATCCTATGTTCATAATAACTATGTAATCATATATGCAACACATCTTATCATATAAGATGTAGGATTGGATGTGTCACTTGACTATGTGTATGTAGCTCTTCATACAACTTATCACATATGTTATGATTTTTCTGTGTACGTCTCAATAGTTGTTCTTTATGTGTGACCCTGTAGGTTTACTTAATGTTGGCAATAATCACAACAGATTATAAATCATGAGCGGACTCTAGCAAGACATCATTATTACCCAAATTAAGCAAGTATAGATGGTTCGATCAAACCTAATTTATGTTCATGCATTGTATCCCTTTGTTACAAGATATCTCTATCATCCATAAGGTATGGTATGTGTCAACCTTACGTTGGTTGATAAATATTTCTTGACACCGAATTTGATTGAACATGAAATGACAATAATAACTCCTTATTAATTCACTCGAGCACAGCCGTGCGTTTCTTCAATCAAATCATAAAGAGACCTAAAGATATCTCTCTCAATTTATGAGAGGAACAAATCCTATCTTAATTCAACTTTTTCCTCCGCATAATTCATTATATACCTAATTATAATCTTTATGACCGCCCGGTTAAAGACGATGTTAGATTTTATTAAAATATGAAATGTCTCATGTAGAAAACTGAGATAATCTCAAGTCTAAGGATTACATATACATTCTTTACTGAGAATAACTAATGACACGAACCATGTACTATTCTCACAATGGGTCAATCCAGTATATGGTCTCCAACATATACTTATGTTAATGACTTAATAACTCTTATTCATGATCAATAAAACATGACCATCAGTCAACTAAAATACTGATGTACATTTATAGCTTATCATAAAGTATGTTTGTCTCACAAACATCCTATGAATGATCAGGGACGGCTTAGAATATCATTCATAATACTTTATAGTTTTACTATCAAAGTCACATACTTTGATGATATAAAGCCGAATATCATATTCAAGGTTCATTTTAGTAATAAGAATAAAATAACCAATATGCATTTATTATATAAAATATCTCTAAATAAACACAATGTTTGTTTAACACAATCCATACATCTAGGTCTCAAATATATTGGCCTAGGACATACTACTAACATTACGATCTTTAAAAGATTGTTGCCAGCGTTAAATGGAACCTACACGGTCACACAATGAACTCCATCATACGAGATGAATATGCATCAAAACAGTTATACATATGATGTATAAATTGGTGAACGAAATAATCAATTATTTGATAATTGATTGAACAAAACAGTGTCGTTCCATTGGCAACGGAATAGTTTCGTTCCCAACGGACTATATATAGAAACTGTAATAACCTTAACTGCCAAGTATTCCGTTATGGAAATACCTATTCCGTTAGCAACGGAATAGGTGCAGATTAGGGTTTTTAGTTATGGTAACTGAGCAATCGTTCACATCTCTCTGTAATATAAATAGAATGGTAGAGTCTCTCTATTCAACATGCAATTCAGAAGCCTTAGAGCCCGTCTATTACATAGAAAAGAGAGAGAAAGATTAAAGAGATTTTTGGAAAGTATTTCCGGACTTGTCTAGCCAAGTCCAGTTATTTCGTACGTCTGAAGTTCGTGTGGATACGAGTAGAGGTTCTCTATCTTGAGAACTTGCGAGCGATCGATCTTCATCCCTAGGAGAAGCAAGGAGGCCGTGAGTCGAGATTCAGGAAGGAGAAGGTTGCAAGTCAGAAAAGTTCACACCTACATCTGTTCTTCGTCTCGCGGATCAGGAAGATCCGAGGTATAAATTTTAATAGTTAATCTCGTACTTTTATTCCCTTAACGTAGATCCTAGGACGGATTAAATCCAAAGGTTCCGGTACGCATGTAACGTACGTGGCTGTAGATTTCTCAACACTAATAATTAGGCAACGACTGACATACCCATGATAATAGCTACTTTAATCAACTAAACCGCCATCAATGTTGATGTTGGAGCCCGTCCATGAGCTCAATAGTCAATATTGCCCTCAATGTCTTGTACTCTCTATTTTCCCAAATCTTTTCCTCGATTAGTCAATTTCGTGATATTGACACATTTTAAATTGAGTTTTTATTCTCTTTTGTGTTGAATTGAAATTGGACATAAATGAGGAGATTTTCATGATTTATCTCCAATAAATAAAAGTCTCCAAAGGTACTAATTTTACTAGTTTATTTTAATTTCCTTTTTTATTTTTCCGCTTTTAATAGTTTCTATATTTTATTTTATTTCCTATTTTCCACTTATTTTCTATTTTTCTATCATTTAATTGGTATTTTTTGTGTTTTTTCTATTTATTTCCAGTTGTTGTTTTATTTCTTTTTTATGGTTTAATTTTCTTCATTTTCTAATTTATTTATTTTATTTCAATTTATTTGAAGTTTATTTTTGGTAGTTAAAAGTAGTAAGTGCTACATATAAACTTTTCAAATTATGACCGTCAAGTTATCACCGGTTCTCAATTACTCGCAGTAATTGAGCCAAATCCAGCCCTTTTTTTCCGTAGTAAAATTAATATATTTGTGGTTATTTTTATTGCAGGTTGTATTTTAGTTAAAAAAATGTTGATTACAAGTGTGTTTCAAATTTTCTGGTGTAATATCTGATATAAAAATAATTTCACTTTAGCGTGCTTAAAATTTTAATTTTAATGATTATAATTGATATAAATTGAAAATTAATTTATAGTATTTTGTGTGGTATTCTTTTGGTGTATTAAAGTGTAAATAAAAGTAGAAATGTATTTTTATTATTACTACTTATTTTGTATGATTGTGCATTGATTATTGCTTATATTTGTTTGAAATATTATATTTTTGGTTAAGAAATTAAGTGAAAAGATATGTTATACATTGGTATGTGATTAGAAAATAAAATTGGGTTCTTAATAAATATGAAGGTTCCATCATTTTTTCCGTAATAGAAAGATAAAGAATATTTTATTTATCACTTAAGACGTAATTACCATTGGTAAGCAAAATTTCTTTCAAAATAAATAAATAAATCTAAGGACCGTCCACCTAAAAATAATTATTATTTTGCAATAGGAAAACTAGATATCACGAGGGGTCTGGTAACGACCCGTTGTGCTGCGCTATATGCTTCTCAGCCGGCGATGCCTCCTGTCTTTCTTCCCGTCGTTCCCTTCTTCTCTAATGCGGCGGTCTGATATATACTATTTTATAGATATAATGTTTGTTTGAATTATATATTGTTATATCTTCATCTATATATTATTTTCGTCGTCATGTTTATGTATCATCGTCTGAATTTTTGTTTGAATTATATATTATTATATCATCATTTATATATTATTTGAATTATATATTGCAATAACTTTCATCCTGTCATGTTGCCGTCATTGCCTCTTCAGGCTGAAGTCACTGGGTGGAGATGCTTCGCGTTGTCATGGCGTTTTGACAAACCTGAGCCACATTAGCTGTCGCATATGGGCCGTCCCCAAATCCGTCACGCAATATCATAACCCTTTGCAATAAATGAGGACGTGATATTTGATGGAACATATAATATGTAATTATGACATTTTTTCATGAATAAAAAGTTCATTGAAAACTCAAAAATCATCTAAAAATTGGCAATATCACTTATCTTCTTATTACCACCACTAATCAACCAACTTTATCCACGCGTCAATGCTACTTACCGTATGTCACGTCATGCTGACTTATCCACGTGTCAATACTACTTACTATATGTAACGTCATACTGACTACCTACGTGTCAATGCTACTTACTATATGTCACGTCATGTTGACTTATCCACGTGTCAATGCTACTTACCATATGTCACATCATGCTGACGTCACGACACGGCATTGCATAATTTCCCTTTCCTTTTTGAGATTCTAGGCGCTGGAGAGAGAGAGAGGACGGCGCCACTCAACTCTGTTACTGCACCATCTAGGGTTTACGTTTTCGCTTGTAGACCTAATCCTTGATATCTTCAGCTGCAGAAATTGTCATTGGTAAGAAATTCCTCTGATTCATCTTAATTTTCAAGATAGTAACTGTATAATTTCAGAATCTCAATCCCCATTAACTGCAGCAGCATGTGAAAATAACTAACAAGAGGATGGAAGTCTTTAATTCATAATAAATGGATAAACCCCAAATTAGAGACAGACTCACCATTCCAGTGATTTTCTTTTCCTCTCTCAATGGCGAATCCCCTTGGCTGAGCTCAATATCAACGAATTTGAATGGTAAGTTTCTGATTTGATAAGTAATTATTATAGTCTATACCTGATCTGACTCTGAATTTCTCCCTCCCCATTCTTTGTAGTCATCACATATTGGATTTAGTGCTCCTCTTATTGATAAAGATAAAGAGACTATTCTTAACCCTGAAATGGCAAGGGATGGACATACTGACAGACTCAGCAGTCTGCCCGATTTTGTGCTTACGGAAATCTTGTCCCTATTAAAAGCAAGGGAGGTTATTCAGACCTGTGTACTTTCAAAGAGATGGCTTATACTCTGGGCCTCCGTGCCGTGTCTCAAATTCGACATTTCAGAATTCATAGATGAAGAAAACATGGAAAATTCGGGCAATTCGGATATATCTGAAGTAGAAAATGAAGAAAACATTGAAAATCGGGGCAGAGAACTCGAGAGGTTTCAGAATTTTGTTAGTATGTTTTTGCATTTTCGCGATGATGCTATAGACCTAGATGAGCTCCATGTCAGGTCAGACTTTGGCATCATACACTCTGTGTATGTCACAACCTGGACACTTTACGCAGCGAAACACAATGTTAAGAGTCTTAATATGCATTTCTTACTGCATGAACCGATTGACCTGCCTGACTGCCTTTTTGTTTGTAAATCATTGGTCAATCTTGACTTGAATTTTTGGTGGGTAAATGATATTTTAATGAAGATTAAACCAGTTAGGATATGCCTCCCAAAAGTTAAGTCTCTTCGTTTCCGTGATGCAATTCTTAATGGAAAATACATGGAAAAAATTTTGTTGGGGTGCCCGGTACTTGAAGATCTCATGATGACCAACTGCAGTCTGAAGATGAACATGAACATTTCATCTCAGAGACTGAACCAATTAATGATTATTAATTGTAGTTTGATTAGTAAAAATATAGTTCCAACGGTGTTTAAAATTTGTGCTCCGAATGTTGAATGTCTGGATTTTGATGTTTATTCGAAGCATGAGAATATGATGGTCTCATTCGAAGGCATGTCGAATGTACCAGAGGCATGGATTATTATCGATTTTCTTGAAGATAATTACTCTCATGTTCTTAGTGGCCTTCCAGGCCTTGAGGATCTTCACATAATTTGTGAGACGTGTTTAATGGTATGTATCTTTGGCTTATGATGTGCATCTTCCTTTCTTCCTTTCCTAGATGTTATTAATTCTTAAAAATAATTGTTGTTTTTGTCTTAGGAAATGTTGAAGGCAGAATTACCGAAATTGCCAAAATTTAAGAATTTGAAGAACTTGGGCCTGGGTTATTGCTGCATGATTTGTGCTTTTGGTCTCTTGGCATCTTTCCTCAATCATTGCCCCAATCTGGAAAATCTTACTTTAGGTCACGACGAAAATCTTTGTGAGGTACTTAATTTGATTTCTGATATATTCAGTTACGATGGCACGATTTTAGATTGACAATCTTTTATTGCTTAGAACAATGGAGGCCACGGCTTAGAAGAAAATAATAAAAATTTAGAGCAAATTGAAAGGTTTTGTTGTGAGCGCCTCAAGACAGTAAAGGTGACGAAAGATGAAAATAACTTTGTGCTAAAGCGTCTATCTCAAAGTACGAAAGAAACAGTTGAGTTTTTATTGGTGGATGAGATGTAGTGATCTCGATCTTATTGGAGTTTACATGAGCTCCCAATATTTTGTTTCGTCCTTCTTTTCTTTTGTTGTGTTTGTAGTTCTGATGTGGTTAATCCTCTTTGGTATGGGCATGAATTATTTTCATTGTATGAATTTGATTTTTAGTATTTCTTTTTGTATGTTACTGGAGTCTTGGACTATTGTTGTCTGTTGAAAAGAATAATATGAAGTTGTGAAGTTACTTGACCTACTTATGTTGTAAGCAATTGATCGCAAGGAATTGTGTAATGTTGTTATCGGAAGAATAGCAAGCATGGATGTAATCATTTTTGTAATTGTTGAAATGAACTGATTAGATCATTAATTTTCTTAATTAAATCATTTTTTATAAGTTGGAAATTTGAAAGTTGGAAGTAAATTATGAATAATTTGTAAATTGGGAAATTTATTTAACGAACGCGCAAAAATCTCAGTCATTGTTTTGCTTTTGATATCACAGATTAAAACATCAATGGAAAAACGAATTCAGCACATTGAAGTGAGGTAAGATAAATACTTCTATTTTACATTATATTGCATATCATGAAAATGGTAGCATCTCAAGTTTCAAGAAGTGAAATGTTACTATCAAGCTTTATAGGTTCACGCCAAATTTTTGTAAATTTTTTAATTTATTACTTAAGATAGTATTCGCTCTACACTGAAAATATTTTAATTTTATTGTTCATTTTTATACAAAACACATGAAATTAGAATAATACACAATCCAAATATTATTTAAAATTCCTAATATATAATTGATTCTTGATTTGAAGCCATGTTTGTGTTCCTATTCCTAAAATTAAAATTAGTATACAATTACTTTACTTAATTTCTTAAAATTTTCTTGTAGCATTATCTCTTTACAACAAATGTAGAAAATCTTGAAAAATTAATAAAACAAAAAGAAATTAAAGGTACTAACATTACGTTTGAAGAACATAATAAAATAAATAGAAAAAAACAAATAAGATGATAGATAAGAGAAACTAATATGACCCACTTTCTTAAAATATTAACACTAATTTTCTTATTGTTGATTTTTTTAGTTGTCAAAAATATATATAGTATGTACAATATGTATACATTATTTAAACAAACGCATGATATAATCTATTAAATAAACTTGTAATATAAAAAAATAATATTATATGATTATCAACAACTTAAGAAATATTTTAATGTAGCGGTTTCACAAAATTGAGGATATAACAAATTGGGAAAATAAAAAATTTGGGGGTTCTTAAGAAATCGGACATACAAATATCAAATCAACTATAATAGTGTGTGTTGATTAAAACCACACTTATCATAGAATATCAATGAATATTAGAAATGAAACACTAAAATTTAAGAAAATTTCTTCATCGGATGGCCAATTGAAAATGTGTGATGATGCGAAACAAGAATTGAGAAAGGATGTTGGAAAAAAATATAGGAGGTTAATCAATATATTACAATACAATTTAGAAGTCTAATTATATAAATTTAATTTTCTAAATATACATTGTTTTATATAGTTTTCTCATATATAATATATCTTTTTATGCTCATACATAGTCCATTTTTTATTTTAAAATTTAATTCTATTATTTTAATTTTCTAAATACACAATATTTTAGTAGATGTTTCTTATATAGTAAGTTGCTTGTAGGCCACTTTCAAATATTGAAGTAAAAAAAGAAATAAATCATAATCATACTAATATGGAGTTCAAAATGAATCTAAAATTCAAAGAAAATTATATGTCAAGATGTTATAGGAGTAATATAACACTGATTAATAATCAATAATTTCTTTAGAATAAAAGAAAAATTATCTTCAACATGAATTAATATTTAGACATAAATAATCTCAGCTAATGAACGATTTGATGTAATCAGTTTAACATAGACCAAACCAATGAGAACATCCCATCTCAACAACTATAGATGATGCAGATTTCTAAAATCAATAAAAATATTTATATAATAAACAACATATAAAAATTTACAAAATAATCATAGTCATAGAAAATCATTAGTTAATCGATCGTCGTTTAGATTTTTCCATATCTCCTCATTCAATGATTAAAATAATTTGGATGATGTGGCATAATGAAAATGCTCAAAAATAGTTAAAGAATAAAAGGGTGAGTTTAATTTTTAGTTAGAAATTTTGGTATATTTTGTTAGGTTCCATTTTGGTATTATTTATTTTTTTTTTTTGCCTTTCATATGTTTCATTTTATGGATACCACTACTTTTGTTTATTTATCTCATTTATTCATACAATGGTTAAAACAAAAAAATATTCATGTAGTGAAGTTGTTAGCTTTTGGATACTTTTCATGTACTTTATTGGCCACCAGCTACAACTCTCCGCTATGCTTCGAGTTGTATTTTTTATTAACTATAAATTTGATATTTTAAAATTTTAGAGGTATATAACAAACAAATAACACAAACACACACACAAAATACCAAGTATAAAATTCAATCAAACACAAACACAAAACAAAATTGAAAAGATTTCAATCTACTACTAAAGCTCTACCTAGAAAGAGGTTAGTTACAAAAATTCATAATTAAAACACAAAACAAAATAAACAAGATATATAAAATAATACAACCATGTTTGCTGCTCTCTCTTTCTCTGACTCGTGTACTCTAAATAGAAGCGATGCAACCCCTGGCTGGCCTAGGTTCTTTTTTTTTATAGTTGAGGGTCGGTTCTCTCAAGAGGGGGAAATAATTTTTTCCTAAATCTATTACAGTTGAAACTCAATATAATTCTATAAAGACTAAATCAAATCCTAAGATTTATTCCCCATATAAAGTATTGCTGAATAAAACTCCATCCGATCTGCACAACGGGATGGAGTGATAATCACGCGCCAGATGACGAGGTATGTACTGGCAGTAGCGACCCGTGATTACGATAGCTCCTCTGCCGCGGTCGCAGCTACGAAGACTGAGGCCCAGTGACCCTAGTTCAAGCTCCATCTGCTGACTACCTTTCCATGTAGCTCCAAAAACTCATTTTTTAGCTCCATTTTGACTCGGAATCGCTCATTTTCTGCAAATGACAACAACCGTAAGCAGTATCAATTTTTCTAATAAAATAAACATAAAAAAAATAAAAAGTACTAAAAATAAGATACAAGAAAATAAAATATCAGCCTGAATGATAGATATGAATTTGATCGATCAATTAGTTATTATTGCCTATAACTTTTTAAAATATATAACAAGAATGATAGTGATTTTGGATTTGAAATTGATCTACCAATCCTAAAGAAATTTAAAAAATAATATTTTTTGGTTTGTACATATTTAATCCCTAATTTGAAATTGATCTACTAACCCTAATTTAATCTCCTATAAAGATCTGCTCCTATCTGGCTTTTAAGTATATTATCAACTACTGACATAAAAAATAATCAATAAATTAATTTATTGTCATTCTTGACCTTAAAAAAAAAATCAATAAATCAATTATTTTTATTTTATCAGCATACTGCAACATGATAAAATTTAGAATATATAGCAAAGTTGACCCTTCACTATTCAAGCAGAGCCTATTCATTATTATGCTATAAGACAGCTCTGCCATGTTGCCATCATTTAGCATGAGGGGCCAATATCTCATTCTATACTTATCCAAGCTTCCAAGCAAACCTAGAGAAAATTCTGACTTAGTCCTTGATTTTTGCCTCTGAATTATTCATGTGGACAAGTGAAAAAAATATATATTAGAAAGTTATCCTGTAGAAGAACATTAATACAAATAATCCCTCTACTAGAATGTTATTGGACTCTAATAAGAGTTTCAACTAATTGCAACCATATATGTAAAAGCTTAACTAATACTGCCCAAGTATGGTTTACATATTTTTATTTATATTGTAACATATTATAAATAAGGAATTGTAACTTTTTATAAGATTATTAGTCATAAATCTATGTTGATAAAGTTAAATTATACTTTCAAGCATAAATAATTTACTTGAGCATTTAATAGGGCATGCGTTCAATATTTATTGACACTAAATAATAAAAGTGAGAAAAAGAAAACTTCTCTATTCAATAAAAAATATAATTCGCAATAAAAAAAATTAAAATTTTTTTTTGGCAAAGTGGAAATTACATGCTAAGAATTTTTGAGTAAAATTGAAAAGAGTATATAATTCACCGACCGTTTATTTTTACAGCATTAAAGGCTAGGAAGGGCCATCGTTTATTTACAAATTTATTTACAAATATTAGAAAGTATGAAATTATTTTTGGATCCGCATTATTTGAAATCAAGCACTGTCACTGTATAAGACAACATGATATTTAATCATGGTATGGACCTTAACTCAAATTTTTTGTCATATATTGTTAGCCTTAGCCTTAATATATCAATAATACCAGAGAACATGGCGTCAAAACCCCGACAGCATAGTTTATTGTGTAAATATTATAGCTAATTAAAGAAATTAAATAATGATAAATACCTATATTATTTATAATATTTGCATAACGAACTCCATCAGTTTATCGTCGGGATATTCCGTCATGTTGTCTAGCATCATTGTTAGTAGGAAAAGTATAACTTGCCCTCTCATTTCCCCACAAAAATATCATATACATCATCATGGTGACCTATGATGTCATGATTTTTGTATTTATACCCATACGATATCATAATTTTTATATTTATACCCCTATGATGTCATGATTTTTTGTATTTATACCTTCTATGATGTCATGATAACTTATATGATTTCATACTTCTAGGAATGTCATCTAAGTCACAAAATAAAAATCGCATTTTTAAAACTCCACCCTATGTGGAAAGTTTGACTCACTGGATCTAGGATCAATTGAGACGTGCGAACTCTATTTATCGAATATGATGACAAGAATGGGCAACCATCAGGAAGTTGATGGGTTAGTCTCATGCATATAGATGCATGAGAGACAAAAAGCAAGCTGGCTAGAAATAAGGAATATCATATTTTCATATTTAAGTGTTTTAAGTAACATGTTTACTTAATGAAACACAAAATATTTGAAATGTTCAAAGCATTTAAGAATGAAATTCGACATCGCCTTGACAAGTATTTGAGTCAGTAGTTTGACAATTATCTTAGAAATTGTGGAAAAGGTTTCACAATTAATTCTATTTGCAGCATCTCACGATGTGCACATAAAGAACAAAAAGAAACTTATTGGATAAGATTCAGTCTATGCCTCCGAGACTCTTATAGATTTATACTCTTGCATATACTAAACACTGAATATCATAAGGTTCAAAAAGATACCATATGTGATATGAGTTTGGAATAGTCCCAAATTGTCTTTCAAGGTTGAAGTACGACTCGTGTCAAAAGGTTTGACGATGTCAACACAACAATCTCATAAATATTTGTGGAATATCAATTTAAAATTATTTTACATCCATTACGAGTTCAAATTGTTTGCTACTCATAATTCAGACTTCTTTAAGAGAGATCTCATCTCCTAAAGAAGTAGTGGGAGTGTAATACATCTTGAAAGGTTCGAGATCCACATACTAGCGATGAACCTGTACTTGAAACATAAGGTCCTCCTCACAGACCTAGTAGACATTAAGGTGAGAGATATGATCTCTCATAAAAGATGCTCATAGAGGATGAGTCGACTTTCTACCGAGGAGACTGTGAAGAGACAATATTCTCAAAATGGTTGGACCATGAGAACTGAGATACAGCGCATATACAAGCAATCATGTTTGGAACTTGATTGGAGTATCCAATGGCTTGATGACCATTGCATACAATACATGGATAACCTAAAATAGCAAAGAAAGTAGCTATAGTATGGGCTATAGTAAAAGGACTTTCTCACCTGTTGCTATTACGAATTCTAACTTCCATAGCACAATGTGATTGTGAATGATGGAACAAGGATATAAAACTCACATTCCTTTATAGGAACTTTAATGTAGATGTATCTTTGATACATGACAAGAGTTTTGTGATCGCGAGAATTCTGAAAAGTAAATTCATGGAATAAAGCAAGCATCTCAGGATGGATCTATTTGTCAAAGTAAATTGAAGAATCTGACTTAATCAAAATAGATACGACCACCTTGACTTCAAGAAATTCAGTGGGAGTATAGCAATCTGCCTCCATTACAACAACTTACACATCCTAATAGTTAGGAGTTGAAGTCTATACAGACTTCTGGTTACAAGATAATGCACATTGGTAAAATATTGAAAGAATTCGATGTGCAAGAAATGTTCTTGCTCATGGTGTTCATATGAATGCTGAAAAGGTAAACGAATGAGATTCTATACTTTCAGCCATACGTTGAAATGTTCAACATGCAAGAAAGTGTTCTTGCTTATGACATTCACAAGAACAATAAAAGGGTATAAGAATTAGATTTTATGCCTTCAACCATATATTGAATATTCAATATACAAGAAAGAGTTCTTGTTTCTGGCACTAATATGAACAATGAAAGGCACATGAATTAGATTCTATGCTTTCAACAATATATTGAAAGAGTTCAATATGAAAGAAAGAATTCTTGCCTACGACGTTCATATAATGAAGACATACGTTTATCATCCGTTTATTGAAAGGTTCAATATACAGGAAACAGTTCCTGATAATGGGATGAATAAGATTTTTCAAGCCATACAATGTACGTGCAATATTCTTAGAGCATAAGAGAGCAAATGATAGTCATTTGATGACTATAATAAATATCTAAGTTCTTATGCAGAACTAAGATATCCAGAGGAACTAGGTAGTGGTAAGTTATTACACCTTCCTAACATGTGGATCATTATCGCAATTCATTTATTTCGAATATAGTAATTTGGAAAGAGTTCCAAATAAGGTATTGTAACTGAAACAAGACCTCATATTATTGCTTTAGAAGCAAACAATAGGTATGCTTGGATCAAAACTTGATATTGGAACTAAGAGTAGTTCCGATTGCTCCTAAGGCCTGACGATATATGTTATGAACAAAGAGTCACTCATAATAGAGCTACAAGGATACAAGTACCTGTTTCAGAAGTTCTCGACTAATGATAGAGATCAATAGTAGTCGTTACAAGTTTGCAATGTAAATTTCTATAAACTGATATGCATATATTTCCCGCTAGTACAACATGAAAGTCATGTTGCCTAATAAGTATTAGATACTTAAGATTGGCCTAGTGCAACTGGGAGACTGAAGGAATTATGCCCTAGGCCAAAGTGTTGGACTAGAGATTAGATTATGAGAAACATGTTTATTCAGTTCATATATGAATGAGTGTATGGGTGACTAATATATTTACGTATATTAGATCGACCATGAATGACACTTCGGGTTCACGTCATCAGAATACGTGATTCTGATAGTAGAACTGTGAACCAACGAATGACATTCTAAACCGTCCCTAGTGATATGAGGGATGTTTATAGAGATAAACATATTTCAAGTAAGAAGCTACATATCCACACTAGTATATTCGCAGACTGGATGATCATGTTCTGCTGATCATAGAAATAGGGATGTCAAGTCTGGAATATAGGCACGTGTTAGAGAACACGTACTAGACTGACCACACTATGAGAAGAATATGCATGGTATATGTCATTAGTGATTCTCATATGAATAGTGTGCTTGTTCCTACGATCTAAGGTCACCATGGATTTTTGTATGAGGAACTGCATACTTTAATATGATCTTACATCATCCGTAACGGGATGATCATAAGGGTCATCATTAGGTATGCACTGAATCATGACAAGGAATGTGAGTGACCAAGATGGGATTTGTTCCTCTCGTTAAGAGAGAGATATCTTTGGACCCCCTGATAAACTAGGACTGAAGGAAATGCATGGCCATGCTCAAAATGGATTAGCATGTGTTATTAATATCATTTTGTATTTATTCGGTCTAATTCTCGATCAGGAAAGAGACTTTGATCAAACTCAAGGATGACATATTACCATGCCTTGTGATCAAGACGTATATCGTAGAACAAAAGGAGTAATCAAATGTCTATTCTGATAGGTTTATGATCGCTGATCAGTTCATTTAATATGGGTAGTCATGACACCAGTCTAGAGGTTACGATCGCTGATCACTTACGATCTTTGGAAGATCGTTGCCAGCGTTAAATGGAACCTACACGGTCACACAATGAACTTCATTCGTACGGGATGAAAATACCTCAATAACAGTTATACATGTGATGTATAAATGAGCGAAAGAATAAATCAAATATTGGATATTTGATTGTGCTGGAATTACTGTTCACACGCTGGAATTACTGTTCGCGGGCTGGAATTACTGTTCACGTGTTTGAACGAAACACATATGGTTTGTGCTGATTTGCTTGGCGGACAAGCATCATTTATTTGGAAATGATGGTCCGTTCGAAGCAAGTATTATTGTTCACGCGGCAGGCAGGATTTGTTTCCTCAACGAAAGTTGACATTCTTTCACCCCTCTCTCTAGTATAAATAAAGGGGTAGCCCCCTTCTATTCGACACACAGTTCAGAAGTTTTAGAGGCCGTTCTTTTACACAGAAAAGAGAGAGAAAGTTTTGACAGATTTTCGGAAAGTATTTCCGGACTTGTCTAGCCAAGTCCGGTTATTCCGTACGTCTGAAGTTCACGTGGATACGAGTAGAGGTTCTCTAACTTGAGAACTTGCGAGCGATCAATCTTTATCCCTAGGAGAAGTACGGAGTTTCGCGAGCCGAGCTTCAGGAAGGAGACGGTTGCAAGTCCCAAAAGTTCAGACCTACATCCGTTCTTCATCTCGCGGATCAGGAAGATCCGAGAGATAAAATTTAAATGGCTAATCTTATACTTTTATTCCCTTAACGTAGATCATAGGACGGATTAAATCCGTAGGTTCCGCTGCGCATGTAACGTACATGGCTATGGATTTTCCAACAGTGATATCAGAGCGTTCGTTAAGGAAATAATCGTCGATTACATATTTAAAATTTAGTAAATTCTAGTATAATAAATTTTAGGGTTTTGAAAAATATTATTTCAAAACATCACGGAAATAGTTTCGGGAAATATAATATTGGGTATTATGATTTCCTAGAGTTTCAAGAATTAGTTTTTGAAACCCGTTCTGGAAACGGAACTAAAACAAAAGAAAATACGAAGTTCCGTTGAGAACGGAACAGTTCCGTTGAGAACGGAACAGTTCCGTTCCCAACGGAATAAAGCTGAATTTTGCGAGAAACCTTATTTTTGTTATTTAATATCTATGTCAACCAGTGAGTTGCCCAAAATTGTAATTATGGCAACCTGTGAGTTGTCCAAATTTGTAAATTACCTTTTCTAGCAATATGATAGTTGTTAGGATAGATATTATTTCAAGGCAAGAGATCTTGGCGCAATCCTCGGAAGATGGCACTGGATCTACGCACACACAATGAAGGGTTCGTTGAAGATTACTTCTGCAATCTAGAGATAGATCTAGAATTAGGAAACTCATGATCGCTCGTGAGGATTAGGCTCATATCATATTTAACTTAATTTTTGTGATGTTTATATTTTATAAATCTAAAATAAAATCATTCAGAATATTAAGTAATGAAGTGCCTCCCATGTCACTGAAGCTCTTGGTACTTAGATAGTCTTCCGTATGGGTCATGCCAAAGCTGAGCATATGGAGGATTGTTTTTGTAAAGGAGGGTATGCGGGAAATAGCTTCCAGCATGGGTAATGCCAAAGCTGAGTGTGTTGGACTCTATTTCGCCGATAATCATACATGGTTAAACTTAACTGAGCAAACAAGTCAGACTTGGGCTCAGGACACAAGATGAAAAAATACACCGGGCATATGATGTTCATTCCATAAAAGGAAAGAGTTGTATATGATATAATTGGAAGTGTTCCTATCTAAATAGTTGTGTATTGAGGGTTGCGCCAAAGCGCACTTAATACTCAATGAAATACGTATCTTGACTCACTATGAAACTTCACTTAATTGAAGATACCGAATCAATACTACTGAAGGTGGTTGATTTGTAGAAAATAATGGGAGTACAAAATAAGAAACACCAAAATAAAACAACCCCAATGAATAAATAACAATGACACTTTACATTTTAACTTGTAGAATAATGGCAAATAATAACAATTCAACTGGGTTGAATTTGTGATCTATCCTTGAGAAGGATAAGCTCAATGGGTCTAACTTCCTTGACTGGTTTAGAAACCTGAGAATTGTTCTCAAGGCTGATAATAAACTGTATGGTATAGAAGAGGCTTACCCAAAGGAACCAGAACAGGGAGCCACAAGGGCTGCCCGAGATGCGTACGCTAAATACGTCAAGGACGACACGGAGATAACTTGTCTCATGCTAGCGACCATGACCTTCGAGCTTCAGAAGCAACTGGAGGACATGGGTGCTTATGATATGATCGTAACTCTCAAGGAAATGTTCCAAGAGCAGCCTAGAGTTGAGCGCTACAAAAGAAACCGTCTCTCTGACTGACACGAAGATGGCTGAAGGTTCATCTGTGAGTGCTCACGTACTCAAGATGAAGAGCTATCTTGATCAATTGGAGAGGCTCGGTTCAGCTATGCCCAGAGAATTGGCTGTTGACATAATTCTCGGGTCGTTACCACCTAGTTTTAAGCAATTCATCATGAACTATAATATGCATCAGATGAAGAAATCCATCACCGAGTTGCATGGGATGCTTAAGAACGCACAGGAGGACATGAAGACAAATGTTGTCAAAGACGTCTTAATGGTTCACAAGAAGAAGGGTAAAAAGACCGGGAACAAGAGCAAGGGTAAAAGCAAGGTGTTGCCCAAACCTAAGATCAAGAAAGACAAAGAGGGAGTTTGCTTCCATTGCAACAAGGTTGGCCATTGGAAGAGAAACTGCAAACTCTATCAGGGCGAAATCAAGAAGGGTAGTGTGACTACCGCTTCAGGTCTTTTTGTTATTGAAACTAATTCACTTACTCCTAAATCTTGGGTATTGGATACCGGATGTGGTACTCACATTTGTAATAATGTGCATGGACTACAAAGGAGTAGAAGATTAGCTAAGGGCGAAGTCGACCTGCGTGTGGGAAATGGACCAAGAGTTGCTGCATTAGCCGTAGGAACTTATTTACGACTTTGCCTAGTGGACTTGTATTAGTACTTAATAATTGTTATTTTGTACTTGCTATGAGCAGAAATATAAATTCTATTTATAGTCTAGCTTTGGATGGTTATAAATTTGCTATTGAGAATAATAATTGTTCTACCTTAAAGGATAATCTTTTCTATGAAAATGTTTATTAGAAAGAGGTATTTACGTGCTAGATCTTAAGAAAGAGAATTATAAGTCCATATGTAACATTAACACTAAATGATTTAAAACGAATGACTCAAATACGACATATCTCTGGCGCTGTCGCTTAGGCCATATAAATGAGAAACACATTTCTAAACTCCACTCTCATGGACTTTTAGACTCATTTGATTTGGAATCATTTGAGACGTGCGAGTCTTGTTTACTTGGAAAGATAACTAAGAAACCCTTCACAAAAGTTGGTGAGAGGGTCAATGGCTTATTAGAACTCATACATACTGATGTAAGTGGGCCAATGAGTACGCCGGCTAGAGGTGGGTATCGGTACTTCATAACTTTCACGGACGACTTCAGTAGATATGTTATGTCTACCTAATGAAGCAAAAGTATGAATCCTTTGAAGTGTTCAAAGAATTTAAGAATGAAGTACAAAATCAACTTGGCAAGAAGATTAAAGCACTTCGATCCGATCGAGGAGGCGAATATCTGAGTCAGGAATTTGAGAATCATCTCAGAGAATGTGGAATAGTTTCACAACTGACTCCTCCAGGAACTCCTCAGTGGAATGGAGTGTCCGAAAGGAGGAGTCGAACCTTATTGGATATGGTTCGATCGATGGATATGGTTCGATCGATGATAAGTCAAACGAGTCTTTCAATGTCTTTCTGGGGTTACGCTCTTGAGACTGCCACATTCATACTGAACATGATTCCATCCAAAGCGGTTCAAAAGACGCCATATGAAATATGGCCGGGGAAAAGCCCCAAGTTATCTTTTCTTAAAATTTGGGGATGTGAGACTTATGTCAAACGTCAGTTTCCCGATAAACTCGGACCCAAATCTGATAAGTGCTTGTTTGTGGGATATCCTAAGGAAACCAAAGTATATTACTTTTACCACCCATCGGAGAATAAAGTGTTTGTTGCTCACAATGAAGCCTTCTTGGAAAGAGAGTTTGTCTCTATGAGAAGCAGTGGGAGTAAAGTGCAACTCGAAGAAATTCGAGACCCACCTATAGTTGCAGAACCTATGATGGAGGAACAAACAAGCTCTCAAGGAGTTGGAGAGCTTGAAACACAACGGACTCAACGTAGATCTAGTAGGATTCATCATGAGCCCGAGAGATACGGATTTCTTGTGTCCAATGATGATGATGTGACATTCATAGATGATGAACCCACGTCCTACCAAGATGCTATGAAGAGTCATGACTCTCAGAAATGGTTAGAGGCCTTGAGAGCCGAGATGCAATCCATGCAAGACAATCAAGTTTTGAATTTGATTGACCCATCCGAAGGCTTGAAGACCATCGGATGTAAGTGGGTCTTCAGGAAGAAGACTGACGTGGATGGAAAGGTACAAACCTACAAAGAAAGGCTTGTGGCCAAATGTTTCAAACAAGTTTATGGTGTTGACTATGACGAAACTTTCTCACCTGTAGCTATGCTAAAATCCATCAGAATTTTATTAGCCATAGCAACATATTATGACTATGAAATATGGCAAATGGATGTCAAAACAGCTTTCCTAAACGGAAATCTGACCGAGGACGTGCATATGATGCAACATATTATTTTCAGAAAGTATTTCCGGACTTGTCTAGCCAAGTCCGGTTATTTCGTACGTCTGAAGTTCGTGTGGATACGAGTAGAGGTTCTCTAACTTGAGAACTTGCGAGCGATCAATCTTCATCCCTAGGAGAAGCAAGGAGTTTCGCTAGCCGAGCTTCAGAAAGGAGACGGTTGCAAGTCAGAAAAGTTCAGACCTACATCCGTTCTTCATCTCGCGGATCAGGAAGATCCGAGGTATAAAATTTAAATGGCTAATCTCGTACTTTTATTCCCTTAACGTAGATCCTAGAACGGGTTAAATCCATAGGTTCCGCTGCGCATGTAACGTACATGGCTATGGATTTCCCAACACCTACACGGTCACACATAGAATAACGTCTAGTCGGAAAGGAAATGCTCTTAAATAGTTATACATATGATGTATAAATAGGTGAAGGTAATAATCGATCATTGGATGATTGATATGAGTGATTCTGCAAAAATCAGCATAGTTCCGTTGGCAACAGAACAGTTCTGTTGCCAAGGGAACAATTCCGTTGGCAACAGAACTCAGCCAATTTCTCGACAACCAAGTTTTCAGATTAGAAAACCTTATTCCGTTGGCAACGGAATAGGTCCGTTGGGAACGGATAAGCGTTGTAATTAGGGTTTTAGTTATGGTAACTAAGCAATCCTTTGCCTCCCTCTCTAGTATAAATAGAGGGGCAGTTCCTCTCTATTAGACACATTATAGAGGCTCTAGGCTGCCGTAATACAAAGAGAAAGAGAGAGAGAGAGCCTCCAGAAAGTATTTCCGGACTCGTCTAGCCGAGTCCGGTTATTCCGACGATTCGAAGTTCGACGTAGATACGAGTTGAGGTCTTCTGTTTTGAAGACTAGCGAGTGATCGGGTTCTTCATCCCTAGGAAGAGCAAGAAGGTCCTCAGAGTCAAGTTTCAGAAGCTGGGAAGGAGAAGGAAGGAAGACGGGAGTTCGTTCAGACCTACATCCGCTTCTTTCTCCCGGATCAGGAAGATCTGAGGTATAAATTTTAATAGCATAATCTCGTATCTTTATTTTCTTTACGATGATCCTAGGGAGGGTTGAACCCGTAGGTTCCACTGCGCATGTAACGTACATGGCTACGGGTTTCCCAACAATATTATAATATATATATATATATATATATAAAATTTGTAATGATTAATATTTGTCATATCATTCGATAACATAATTCAAAATGACATATTAGATAGTATTATTTCAATATTTATTTTGGCATTAAATAATAATAAAATTTTGTAAATTATGTGTTAAATTATAATATTTCTGTGTAAAATTAGGACATTGTATATACCATAATGTATATAATACACTTAATCAACATAGATGTCATTTATCATATTTGTAAAATATTAAAATAATAATGGTTATATGTCTATTCTCTATAAAATATAGAAATAATAATTCATAATCCTACAAAATTTAAATTATTATACTGAGATCCAAATAATAATATAATTTTATTTTTCATATTTGCAAAATATTCATGTAATTATAATTTCAATATATTATATATAATTTAACAAAATAAAATATAACTCCGAAGTGGAGCGAGACCCCTCTTATTATATATATACTTTATGTGGCTAAAATAAAATAAAAAAAATTTATGCGAGGTCCTTCTTTAACTAGTATTAAACAAGGGCATTTTTTATATACTCAAATATGAACGGGGACAAATGGGGGATGGTAAAGGGGGACAAGTAATTTGATTTCTTTTTTTATGGACAAACAGGGTGGTTCAAATGGGGGAATTTGAACACCCTCCAACTCAAACTCTATTATTTATTCATTCATTCCACATTCCCACCACCTCTCCATTCACCCTCCATTCCCACCTTCCCTGGTCTCACACTCCTCTCTAAAACCTTACATAAAGATCCAACCATTTCCTTCTCAAATACTCTCCCTCAACAATGGTGGCTGTGTTCAACAAAGAGTTATTGAGTTGGTATCTAATAACTCTAAAGCTCAGAGAAACAGTGGACCAAAACCTCACCAGATCAGGCGCTTCAACTCCCAATCTACCTTCTACACCCACTCCTTACCTCCCACTTCCCTCCACTTCACGCGAAATCCTCCTCATCACCAATGGTGACTCACAAGATCCATTGCCAAACAACCCTCAACCTGAACAAAATGTGGAAATAACAACCGTAGCGGAACCGGAACCAGTACCAGAAAGACCAGAGTCTGTACCACTCATTATATCTAGAACTCCTTCTCCTCCTCCAACTCGTACGTTTTCTATCTCCCCTCCAAGTTTGAGACTACCCAACAATCAGAATGAGCCCTCTTCATGGGTTGCTTACATTCACCAGAAACTAAACCAAGCGAGAGCCGAAGAGGCGAACAATCCATGGGGAAAGCTCTCGATTTACCGCGTACCCAAAACGTTGCGCGATGGGGACGATAAGTCTTACGTACCGCAAGTGGTGTCTATCGGCCCGATTCACCATGGAAAGAGGAAGCTGAGGGAAATGGAGCCGCACAAGTGGCGAGCTGTGCATCGTGTGCTTGAGAGGACAGGACATGAGATTGAGAGGTACATTGAAGCGATTCGGCCGTTGGAGGAGAAGATAAGGTCATGCTATGAAGGCAGGATTGTGTTGCGCAGCGATGAATTCATCCTTTGTTTGGTAATTTGATTTCACAAATTGATTTATTTTAATACTGGTTTATTAAACTTGTTGGATTTATGTTGGTTTGGTTAATTTCGTGTGAACTGAACTGAATTAGTTTCGGTCTGAACTTTTCTTTGTTTTTTAGTTAATTAATTTCGTTTAGTTGCAAAAACAGTATTATGAATATATATCATATTTGTACTTGTGCACATTAAAGTGTTCTGTTTGACAATTTAATAGCATTAATTTTTGAAATCCACTTAAAAAGCATCAGTAGCATATAAGAACAATTAACTTTTAAAAGTACTTAATAACTTTTACTTTTAAAACTACTTAATAGTATATTTGTTCAGTGTAACATTCTTAACCTTATTCTGTTGAACATCATGTCATAAATCAATGTAGTATTCGGTTTACTCAGATCTACCTTTGTTCAATTAATTAAATTTTTCAGCAGAAATCATGATGAGTTTGCAAAGAAAAAAAAAAATTCTGCTAAAGACGGACAAAATTGAATTTAAACCCCTACAAACTTGTCAGTGCCAACACTTAAAAAAAATTTCATATACTACATCTCCTGATGATTAGGATTAAGGGGAAAAAATTAAGTTTAACCAAATTTTGAATTTTGCACATGTAAGTTGCTATTTTTAATTTTCGCTCCAATTTTTATTGTTTTGTGTGATTTTCGATCCAAATTTTGCAATAAATCTAATTTGATTCGTCGATTACATATGTACATACATATTTTTCACTATAAGTTCTGCTTTGTTTATTTGGCTTTTTATATCTGCATGTCTGATTATTTGACAAAATACGTCATGCATATGTCAGAATGAAAAATAATTAGAATGATCAACACTAAGTGGGCACATAGAAGTTGAATTACCTAATTATAATTTGGGCTAAAATGGGAAATCAATCAACTCCGAAATTTATCTTTTAAAACATTCTATTTATCCTAAAACAAACTATTTTCTCACTTATGCACAAAATAATCCATTCTCCCTACTCTCACAAAAATTCCAACAGCAACGTCCTATCCAAGACCAAAACACATTTTTTTGCATAATTATACATCACAACACCACACTAAAAGTTTACACATCACATTCGCAGGTCCTTGACGGAACATTCGTGCTAGAACTCTTCCGAGGCGCGACAATCCCAAACGGCTTCACATCACTCGGCTACTCCCGAAACGATCCGGTCTTCGCCATGCGCGGCGCGATGCACTCGGTCCAACGCGACATGATAATGCTCGAAAACCAAATCCCCTTATTCGTCCTCGACCGTCTCTTATCCGTCCAATCAAACCGGCCCGATCAAAAAGGCCACGTGGCTCATCTCGCAGTTTGTTTCTTCGACCCTCTAATGCCGACCGATGTCCCGTTACAGGAAAGGGATCGAGCGAGAATGGAGATGTCCATTAGCGGGTTCTTCGACCCGTTATCTGATGATGGGCTACATTGTTTGGATGCGTTTAGGATGAGTTTGTTGAGAACGGGTCCGAAGCCGGAACCGCCACCTAAGCGGGCCTGGCTGAAGAAATGGTCACAGACCCGCAGGGTGGCGGATAAACGGAGACAGCAATTTATACATTGTGTGAGTGAGCTGAGGGAGGCGGGGATCAGGTGCAGGAAGATGAATACGGATAGATTTTGGGATGTTCAGTTTGAGAATGGCGTGTTGAAGATTCCGAGGATTTTGATCCATGATGGGACCAAGTCGTTGTTTTTGAACTTGATCGCGTTCGAGCAGTGCCATTTGGATGCCTCGAGGAATATGATCACGTCGTATGTTATTTTCATGGATAATCTTATTAACTCTGAAGAGGACGTGAGGTAATGCTTTTTTTAGGGGAGATGTTCTTTTTTTGAGGAAAACTATTTTTGCTTAATATTTTTGGAAATGGAAACCCCTTTTATTTTTAGACTATTTCTTTTGAGTTTCACACGTCATAACATGGAATTATTTTTTTTATCCGCATGTAAACTAAATTTTGACATGAGATCTATATTGGGTTCATTTATTGGACCAAAAATCCCTAATTTTTGCTGAATATTTTTGGAAAAACCCTTTAATATTTAGATCATTTATTTCATCCATTACAAAGTGGAATGTTTTCCCCCAATGATGTTAATGTTAAATGTTATTTATCTTTTTTGGACCAAAATATGAGTATTTTGGTCCAAAAAAGAAATCTAATTAATCACATGCTACAATTAAACTTCCGTAGGGGGATAAAACAAAATCCATTCCACTTTACGCAACAAAACAACACATTTTCCTTTTCCACTCTCATTCCCTTCCCAATTTCAGGTACTTGCACGACCGAGGCATAATCGAGCACTGGCTGGGCAACGACAAGGACGTGTCGGACCTCTTCAGCCGTCTCTGTCAAGAAGTCGTGTTTGACTTCAACGATAGCTACCTCTCCTCCCTCTCCGACCACGTCAACAAGTACTACAACAACCGCTGGAGCACCTGGTTCGCCAGCCTCAAGCATAATTATTTCAGCAACCCCTGGGCGATTATTTCTTTTTTTGCAGCGAGTGTTCTGTTGTTGTTGACGTTCGCTCAGACTTTCTATACGGTGTATAGTTATTACATTCCACCTAGTTGAATGGTGAGTTGTTGGGGTTTGGGGTTTGTACACGTGAAGGCTTATTCAGTGGAAATTGATCTGTTTTATGATATTTACCAAACAAAAACCAATTTAAATAGAAAAAAATTGTATGGAGCTTATCACTTAGGGTACCAGTGTGTACTGCTTAGGATACTGATTATTAATTACTAAGATACTTGACTAAACCTTTTCTAAAATATAGTTAGTTTATTCATTCATGTTGTACAGAGAGTAAAATGTATTAATTATTAAGATACTAATTATTATTGTTTTTTTTTAATGTGTAGTGTTTTTGCAGAGATGGTCTTCGGAGTTACTATGGAACAGCACGGAATCAGAAGGATAAAGAGATGTTTTGATTATTTGATTGATTGGTAATTTATTGCTTCATTGTGAAAAAATTTAGATAACTTTAAATTTATTATTTCATACGTGTCTAGGAGATATGTTTTTCTATAAAAAAGAATTGGAAGAAATTAGCTTGTAATAAAGAGACAATAGATATAATGAAAAATAGAAAATTTATAGTAGTTTATTTAAAATTTCAAAAGATTGGTGGTTTTTCATAAATACTAGAAAATGTAGGGTTTTTTTTTTTTGTGAAATATTTTGTGAGAATATATTATCTTTTTTATTGGACTTGTAATTGAAGTTCCATCCTGGTATACTATAAGCTTGATTTTGTGTGGTAGTAGGGTACGTGGTTTTGCTTTGAATAATGGGTTTGTTCTGCAAAGTATGGAATAGAGAAATAGTGGAATATATAATAGCCGACTATTTTGTTGAATACTTGTTGTATATAAGAATTAAGATAATTGATCGCTTATTTGATATAGATTATCATGTGACATGATATACATATAACCGATTTAATATTTCAAAATTATATACTAGCTGGAGTGGTACATGATTTGATAAGTTATTTTTTTGACTTCCCCAAAAAGTAACTCAGTGTTAGTTTTAAATATTATATAGATGTAAGGAATCCATACTATTAGAATAAAACTATATGATGAAACAAGATAGAAGCACTAAACAGCAGAAAAAGAGTGCAAAAGGCTAGACTTACACCAAACCAGGCCCAGCCTTTCTTCTTAGAAATAGAGGCCTAAGTCAAAGGCCTTAACATTTGAGAGCCTCCAAAAAATAATTAGTTTATTTAGGTATGTATAATTAATTAGGCCATCAAATAATGTGATATATGATTAGACCATTGAATTTTTCTTTGAAACAAGTGATTCTTAAAAGATTAGAGCATATATATCTATTTGATATTGTGATTCATGATAAATATACTTAATTGGTAAAGATAATTAGATGATACATTAATATTGATGGCAAAAACTAGTCTATCTCTTCTATTTTTTCATTTAAAATTAAAATCTTTAGGAGATTCATTTCAATTCGAGGAAAAATACATACCATTTTTGTTCAAAAATATATATTTATTTTAAGATGATACTCTTCATTTAAAACTATCGTAATAAAATTCGTCCAAGGCCTCTCGAGACACTGGACCGGCTCTGTACCAAACGATAATAAAAATATATAATATTCAGGGATCGAGTATTCTGGGTTTCACTAAATTTAAAATTTATTTAAAATATTTTTTCCAATAGTATAATAATACTAGTTAATTGATAAACTTTGTAACAATATCCATCATTTCCACAGCCTTGTCACAGAGAGGATTTCGCAAATAAAACACATGCCCCTCCCCCTCCGCCTCATAGAATTTGACCTTGCCGTCCGACCATTTACCGTTCGCTATTGCCTCCGCCAGTTTCTCATAATACAACCTGTTATATCCCGAATTTAAAATGGAAAATTATTTTTATATCAGATATCGAATAGAAATTTGAATTAGTTATATATATTTATATAGCTAAATTCTTCTATAGTTATTAATGTTTCGCTTATGTTGTATAATAGAATCTGTATGAATAATTATAATAAATATCTATCACTAACCCTACTCATATTGTCAAAAAACGGATTTGAACTTATTTCTTCGACTAACTCAATTCAGAGTTTCAAACTCCGCCTCAAGTAAAAAGAACAAGATTTGAAATCCTTTTTCCATAGATAGAATGTTAAAAAAATTAACAAGCTAGATAATAATAGAGGCAGAATTTCAAATCTCGTTTTTTTTATTCTCAATTTCAAATCTCATTTTACAACCCCGAATCGGGTTAGTCACAGAAACAAGTTCAAATCAAGTTACTTTGAATACTTCAAAATATAATCGAGGTCGGATAAAGAAACATCCTAATAATAAGCTAGTGGATCACCACAAAGGTAAAATACCTGCCCCTATCCTTCAGCATATCCTTCTCTGCCAAAGTGACGAAAACCTTATCGCACTTAAACAATTTCTCCATTCCTTCTTCGGATGCCATTGGATTTAGTAACGGGTCATCTAAGCCAACTGTGCTGGGGAAAATGAACTTCCAAAGTAGAAGAATCTTCTTGTTTTTATCAGAATGCCCACCCTCTTTACCGATAGGCTCGCTCCCCCAAAACCATGGGTGGTTAACAATGAGCCCTTTGATCTTTATCTGTAATAAATGATTTAATCAATGGACCACGAATTTGTCGAGTTAATGTGATGCTGATGCATGCATATACAATTTAGTTCTCAATATTTCATTTTTAATGTGAATATATTTCTTAAATATCTAATATAATGTTTTTTATGTCAATATATCATTCTTAATGTTGATATATTTTTAGTGACAATATACTATTTTCACATTAAGTACAACGCTTTTGTTTGTATATAGTTTTCAGTGTTAATATGTCGAGTCTTAAATAATACCTCGTTTTCCAGAATCAAAATATTGTTTTCTATGTTAAAAAATTGTATTCACTGTAAATATAAAGTCTGCAGTGCTAAGATAAATTTCCAATATCAATAATATTTTTAGTATTAATATAAAATTTTCATGTAAATATAAAGTTTTCAATGTTAATGTGCCATTTTCATTAGCAGTATATTATTTTTTGTGTCAATATACAATTTTTAATATAAATACTAAGTTTCATGTGTCAATATATATTGAGCTTTCAATGACATTATACTGTTTTAGTATTAATACACCACTTTCAATGTCAATATACTGTTTTCGGTATAAATATAAAGTTTTCAAAATACTTTTTTTAGTGGTACTATATCGTTTCTGATGATGTCCATTTTCGAGTGCCAATATATACCATAATTGTATCTTTTTAAGTGTTTAAATACAATTTGAGTTTCTAATATAGCTTATTAATGCAAAAATGTATTTATTATTTATATTATTTTTCGACAATATTTAGATACACAAAAAATATACTCATAGTAATCTTTATTTTGGACGTATTTTTGCGGTTCGAGGTATTGTGAGCTTTAACGAAAACAATAAAGAGAAGAAATATCTTTTCCTTATTTTCAAAATCATGTTTTTTCTGCTTTTTGGGCAAAAAAGCGAAAACAAGCTAATAACTCAAACATTTATTGTGTTGTTCTTGGAAAAAAAAAATAAAAAAACGTGAAATTACAAGGATAACAAGAGAGGCCTAAATTAATTTTATTTAATCAATTTTCGAAAAATAATTGAATGATTTGAAATTTGTGAAAAATAACCAATTTTTTTGTATTACCCCTTCGGAGGCGGCTTTTACTGCCATGTTATGCGTGATATTTGCACCCGCACTATCTCCACCAAGATACAGACGTGCAAGATCACCATATCGAGAAATCCAGTTGTCAGAACTTGCCAAAGAAGTGGCCCAAACCAACACCTCCCAACAATCATCATAGGCCACAGGCAACAAATTTTCGGGCGCCCGTCTATATTCTACCGAAACCGCTATGACATTAGCTTTCGATACAAGGGAGTTTAGATAGTTGTGGTATGTAGGAGACTTTGTAGATTCGGTTATGAATCCTCCTCCATGAAAATAAACGAGAATTGGGAGTTTGGTATCAGAGGGGATGTTGGGAGCGAGATAAAGACGGGCGGATACCAAGGTGGTTGGGTTGACTGATACATCCTTGGAGATTACACCCGTCGTTGGGTCGGTACCGGCTGGTACAGTGTCTGTTCCGAGCAATCTCTCGAAACGGCCAGATTTGTAGAGTCGAGCGATTGAGAATAACTCACACTCTACAGTAGTGTCTGGATCTTGATCCATGAGTGAGTGAGTTAATTCAAGGTTCAGTTCAGGCTGTGTGCTTATTGATAATATATTGGTGAGATTGTAGATTCATTCTATCGCTGTTGGGGGCCTCCGTATAATTAAATATAAAATTAATTACTAGTCAACACAATTAATATATTAAGCAATATGCATTCTATTTAACACATTTAATGTATTATATATTTATCATTACAATTAATATACAATAAAAATAAATAGATATTCTAGTCTAAACAATTAATGTATTATATATTTATCATTACAATTAATATACAATGACATTAATTAATATTTATTGAGCAATATATCTTAATACATAATTAATATATTATCTACAAAACCAGCTTCAAAATATATATATATATATATATATATATATATATATATATATATATATATATATATATATATATATATATATATATATATATATATATATATATATATATATTACCTAAAAAATTAGATAAAAGTACATATGACCAATGAATAACAACATCAATAAATGAGACCATTAATTTATTAATATATAACTATCTATTTTTTGCTTCTCAATATATAACTATCTATGGCTTAAATTAATATATCATTTTTTTTGAGAATAGCCCAGACATACACGCTGAAAAACTATAGTTAAACCATTCTGAAAATCCATTTTTAAAATCTCTGTAAAAATTTAGCTAATGTGTGATTCGATCCTCCACCTCTAAGATGGCGTCGATAACATCCCACTAGGCTAGTGTTGGTATAAATTAATATTATTGCAGTTATATGATACATAATTAATTAGTTTTTTTTTTTTTAAGATTCAGGAGGCGATTGCCTCACTAAGACTTCATTAATAAGAAAATAAAAAATTATGATACAAATTATGAGTGTATGTTGTCCTTTTGAATAAACAAAATCAAATAAGATGAAGAGTAAAACAACTATCTCCATGGATAAAAAAGACCAGCAACTAGAGAATTTATAAAAACAACATATGTGGTCTATGGCTACTACCTCATGTCTTCAGCAGTTTTCTCTCCATGCCTTGGATTGTTGGTCAATTTCGTGTAATTGTATCGATGTCGGCTTGATTTGGTTGTGAAATACGGCATGTTTCCGGGCCTTCCATATTGCCCAACACGTACTTATCCAATCAGTGTCCCAATCATTTCCCGCCTCCCCCCCTCTTCCTATTCCTTCCTTGCGCCAGAGTTCATCGATTGTAGAAGAAGTATTCGTGTTTAATCCTTCGCGTTGCCAGATTTGTGCCGAATAAGGGCACGTGAGGAATAGATGAGTGGCCGTCTCGGTAGTTTGTAGTGAGCACACAGTGCAAATAATTAATTACTTTGAGTCGGTGTGTCATAAAGGCAAGCAAATTTTCAATTTTTGTGCTCTCTTGGGACTTTTTTTTTGTGCATCATTTTGGAAAATAATTGAGCAAATAGCACTCATATGGAAAAAATTGAGAAACTAGCACTCGCCAGCATAGCTGGCGGTCGAGACCTTGTACCACCAGAATTCCTGGCGGTAGTGTCGAATTTTTAACTTTTTCCATCAGTGGCCTTAAACATATTAATTAATAACAAATTAGCTTCTGCTACCAGCTACTCTGGCGGTAGATGTACAAAAATTAATTTTTGAGATTTCAAAATTTGTACCCGTTTTAGCAAGAAAATTAGTGCAAAAATTTGAAAATTAAAATCTACCGCCAGCTTTTCTAGCGGTAGTGGCAATTTTATAATTTTTTCTAGGTCAATCCGTTATAAAACCCGTTAAAAAAAAATATTTCTACCGCCAGAATTCACGGCGGTAGAAACAACTACTTAATATTCTATTCTATTTTTATATTAAGAATTTAGACTGAGGCCCATTATATAACTTAAACACAAATATATAATATACTTATAATTTTGGGCATATGATACACAGCGGACACGTATTCAGTGTGTCCAGATTTTCTGTGATACTTTTATTATAATTTTACATGTAGTTAATTGTATTATTATAATTTTTTTAATTCATTATATATTATATTATAATTATTAAAATTAGTAATGTCCTATTTTCATATGCTTATTTAAATTAAAATTATATCAATTAAATAAATTTAAATATATACTATATATTGCGTACGTCCGGATTTTTTGTGGCATCTTTATTATAATTTTGCATGTGATGAGTTATATTATTATATTTTTTTTGAACTTACGAGATATTTTATTATAGTATTTCAAATGAGTAATGTCTAATTTTCATATGCTTATGTTTACTAAATTATATCAATTAAATAAATTCAAATATATATTATATAATATAAAAAATATAAATTGAAGCGAACCGAGATAAGCCCTAGTATATATAAATACCAATCCGTGTCCAATTGTCGATGCTTATTCCTATACAAACCTAATTGTTAGGCACTGAATGGGAAACTTACGATCTCGCATTGAGATTCGTGCTTTAGGGATACGTACGGGGACCTAGCAGCTAGAGGTTTTAATAATAACTAGGGTTATAAATAAATTATATCAAGTAATTAAACATAGGGAACGCATAATTATACAATGCAAAGTGGACCCAAATCATTAATAATTAAAAAATTGTTCATTTCATTTCTAAATATTTAAGAAATCAAAAAACAGGCATCACGTGAGTGTGCTACATAGGCTAGATATAGAGTGTATAGGCTAGATATTTGAACTGTGTATAGGCTAGATATAGAGTAGGTTTTTCTAAGGGAAGTCTGGCGGTAGATTTTTTTTTTTCTTTTTCCTTGACGGATTGATTTAGAAAAAATTACAAAAATATCACTATCGTCAGAAAAATTGACGGTAGATCTTAATTTTCAAATTTTTAGGTTAATTTTCTTGCTAAAACGGATAAAAATTTTGTAATTTCAAAAAATAATTTTTGCACATCTACCGCCATAATAGCTCGCGGTAGAAGCTAATTTGTTACTAATTAATCTGTTTAAGACAGCTGATGTAAAAAATTAAAAACTAGCCTCAACCACCAGTATTTCTGGCGGTATAAGGTCTCTACCGCCAGAATAGCTGACAGTAGTGCTAGTTACTTAATTTTTTATCATATCAATGCTATTTGCTCAATTATTTTTTATTCAGGTGTCGAAAAAAAAAGTCCTCAACCTCACAGAAAATAATATACTAAAACAATAATACACAATTTAAAGTACAAAGACTAATGGTGTATTTATTTTTATCAATAAAATACATTTACAAAATCAAGATACATGAAAATATTTTTCTTATTATTGAATTTGAATGAGTCATTGTGTTTTAATATGATTTGAAGAGATAAAAATGGTCATAACATGAAAAGTTAATGGTGTTAACTACTTTTATTAAGTGTGCCCGATTAAAAAAAAATACATGGGACAAAAAAATTTAATTAATAATTGGAGAGCTAAACTTACAACAACCAACTAAATTACAGGAGCTAACGGTGCATTTATCCCAAATTTTATTAGGGGTTTTAAAAATCTTCCATGATTAAAGGCAAGAAATTGGAATTTTAAAAGCTCATGAAGGTCCATTTACAAGACAAAGGCATAAGGATCTCTGTGAAATTCTCATAACTTCATAACATGATTATCTCTTAATCAAAATATGAATTGGTGGATTTCTTATAGTTGGTTCTGCTGCACATGGAGCCATTTTAAGTCGAGGGATTGCAATCTAACTACTGGAAACAATATATCAACATATAACAATCAACTTGCACAATATTCAACAATCCGAGCCAATGAACTAATAATGTAATTTTGTTTACTTCGAACTAATAATATAATTGGTTATTATTGTAAATTAAAAAGTTTTAATAGATAATGAAAGCTAGACAAAATATTATCTTCAGTCAATAAAAAAGATATTTAACAGGCAAACCTGCTAGGTACCTGAATATAAGAATCATATGTAAATCATATCAAAGTATGAAAAACAGAATTATGAACTAAAGAAAAAAAGTCAGATAGTAAAATACATAATTAGGATAGAGTGTTCTTAGTTCCAATTATTGACCGATATACTTAAATTTATTTCAAAATCATTTCAATAATACTAATACTATTTAATCGATAAACTTTGTAACCATGTCCATCAATTTCACAGCCTTGTCACAGAGAGGATTCTTCAAATAAAACACATGATCCTCCCCCTCTGCCTCGTAGAACTTCACCTCGCCGTCCCATTTGCCACTGGCTATGGCCTCCACTAGTTTCTCATAATATAACCTGCTACCAAAATTGAAATGGAAAATTACTTTTTTTATCAGATATTGAATAGAATTTGATTTAGTTATATAACTAAATTATATAACTAAAATCTATATTTATTAATCTTTGGCTTAAGTTTGATAATAATTTTTTTTTAAGGCGCCGAATATTGAACTCGGGTCGCATGCTTAAAAGGCAAGTGTTTTTGGCAATGTGCTACTGCCAATTTCTTAAGACATAAATAAATTATGTATGCGAAACTATAATAACACAAATTTCAACTTATTTCTTCCACTTGACCCAAGAGAGTTCCAAATGCCTCAAATAAAAAGGATGAGATTTCAAATCCCACTTTGTAATTAGCATGTTAAAAATATTAAACGGGCTAAACAAAAACGGAATTTGTCTAAAATCAATATATAAAAATTTATGGAGACCACTAAGATATAATAAAATAACTTGACCTGCCCCTGTCCCTTAGCCTATCTTTCTCCGCCACCGTGACGAAAACCTTATCGCACTTGAACACTTTTGCCATTCGTTCTTCGGATGCTGTTGGATTTAGTAACGGGTCATCCAAGCCGGTCGTGCCGGGGTAAATGAACTTCCAAAGTACGAAAACCTTCTCGCTTTTATGAGAACATGCATCCTCATTACCGACAGGCTCGCTCGCCCCAAACCATGGGTGGCATAAGATGAGCCCTTTGATCTTTATCTGTAAGAAATAATTTAACCTTTGTAGATCAGACCTTTGATCACACACATGTCGTACCAACAGAAGATTTTATATTTTATTTTCCATGCCAATACACCGTCTAAATATCTAATATACTGTTTTTGTTGTCTATATATAATTTTCAATATGACTATATCGCTTAAATCTATAAAATAATATTTCTCATGTCAATATATCATTTTCAGTATATATATATTGTTTTTAGAGATAATATATTATAATGTCAATATATATTGTTTTGACTTTAAATATAAAGTGTTTGATTGTTAGTATATTGTTTCTGGTTTTAATATATCGAGTTTTCCATGTTAGTATCCCGTTTTCGGTATCAAAATAGGAAGTTGCAACGATAACATATGAGGCCTAAATTAATTTAATTTATTCAATATTCGAAAAATAATGAAAAGATATGAAATTTTGTGAAAATTAAATTTTTTTTGCATTACCCCTTCTGAGACGGCTTTTACTGTAACGTTATGCACGGCATTTGCACCGGCACTGTCTCCTCCAAGATACAGACATTCAAGATCACCATATTGTGAAATCCAGTTGTTAGAAGTCAAGTGAGAGTTGCCCAAACCAACGCATCCCAACAATCATCATAGGCTACTGGCAACGGATGCTCGGGCGCCCGTCTATATTCGACCGAAATAGCAACAATATTAGATTTCGACACAAGGGAATTCATATAGTTGTGGTACATAGGGGACTCGATTATGAAACCTCCACTGTGAAAATATACAAGAATCGGGAGTTTGGCATCAGCGGGGATGTTGGGAGGGAGATAAAGGCGGGCAGATACGCCCGTGGTTGGGTTGACTGGTACATCTTTGGAGATTATACCCATAGTTGGGTCCGCACCGGCTGGTACAGTATCTGTTCCTAGCAATCTCTCGAATCGGCCAGATTTGTAGAGTCGGGCGACTGGGAATAAGTCGTGCTCTACAATTGTGTCTAGATCTTGGTCCATGATTGTCTGTTAGAGAGAAGTTGTTGTATATGGATGGTATTGGTTGGTTGTGTGATTATTGATAATATATAGGTGAGGTTATTCATTTCATTCTATTTGCTCTTGGTTGGGGCCTAAAATTAATTACTATTAACTAGATAATATACTAATATATATTCATTAAACAATAGAGTTTTTAGTCAAAACAATTGATATATTATATATTTATCATTACATATAAATATAAAATTAATTAAAATATGACAATAAATTAATAATTATTGGGCTATAGATTTTATTAGTTAATAAAGAATTAATATATTATCCACAAAATTAATTAAAAGCAATACATAGCCAATTAATACTAACATAGTTTACTAAGTAACATAATTTTTTTTGAGGAAATACCTAGTTAATATATAGCTATCTATATTTTAAAATTAGGGAAATTCTTCCGTACACCCTTTCTTTTTTAGCCGTCCATTTTGGTAAATCCAAGGGCTAGAATTAATTGAGATGACTGGTAAAATTTATCCAGCCGATTTAAACGGTAATTTAAATTATACAGCCTCTTATGAGGCCATTAAATGTGAGGGTACGTTGATAGTTTTAGACTTTAGTGGGAACGTGCACATATTACATGAAACAAGAGATACTATATGATGCAGTTCTTATTTTATGATTTCAATGTAATGGGTTGATTCTATCTTCTAAATAATCCGCCACATGCAAAAAAAGATTTTACAGAATAATTTACATTGTAATTGCTTTATCTTTGACAAGTACAACTACATGGATATCTTTTCCAGCACCAAAGTGCACACACAAAATGAAGCTAGAAATGGAGGATAAAAGAACAATGTGTACAAAAAAGTATAAATGAAAGAAAGAAATAAAACTATACTTACTCCACTAAAAATTAAATATGAAATTATTATTATTATTATTATTATTATTATTATTATTATTATTATTATTATTATTATTATTATTATTATTATTATTATTATTATTATTATTATTATTATTATTATTATTATTATTATTATTATTATTATTATTATTATTATTATTATTATTATTCATAGATATTTTATTAAAACTATATTTTTTATTCTGAATAAATACTATTTCTTAAGTTTTATTCCTACAACTACAAATTTACTATACACTTATTGTGTAATATACTTATATACTATTTTTTATTATTATGAGTATATATTGCTGCTTAAGTTTTCCAACTAGAAATTATATTTATTTAGGTACAAAATAGTTGTATTTTCTTTTGAGCCAATATTTTAATATTTTGGGCCTCCACTCTATTGAATGAATAAACAAGTATATTGTATAGTTAAAAAAACTATATTGTTATTCAAACGGTATAGTGGAATATGATTATAATATGCAAGAAGATATATTGAAATTCAAAATAGAAAACTCCTTGTTAAATAAACATATATTATTATTAACTAAAAATTTTGAAAGAAATTCTATATATAAGTATATAAAAATATCATTGAACGTGATATATATATGAAATATTTGATTTTATCGTATGTACATAATAGTGGTGATATTTATTAAGAATGCATAGAAAGTTGAAGACAAAAAAAACATTTCGAAGGAAAAGGAGAAAGAAAGTTTTATCATTCTATGAAGTTGGTGTAAATCCTTAAATGTGATGTGTGTATCCATCAAATTGTCTTGGAAATATAAAGGAGATGATTTACATATTTAATAACAAACCGATTCTTGAAACCGAATAAATGTTGCATTCTTCCAACAAAGGTCATAATTGCTCGAACACCATATTGTTAACTTGTTATTTAAATTTATCCACTCTTTCCGGTTATGCTCTTGTGAAATGAACGGTTAGATTTCAGTTTAGCTTTTATTGTCATATTTAAAATGGATGTATGTAAGATGAGCTCTTAAAATTAATATTATTTTGTTATAAGATCCCAAACATACACATCACAACACCATGAGAGCCAACAATATAATTGGTTATGTTGTAAAATTCGTCATAGGTATCACAAATAATGAAAGGTGGGACTAAAAAATTTCTCCACTCAATATAACAAGAATATTCAACACGACAAAAATACAGAGTATCTGGCTAGGAAACATAAGAACTAATCATATGAAAGTGTGCATAAAAGCAGAACTATGAACTGAAGAAAAAAAAAATCAGACAACCACAGGTGATAGAATATTAGAATATATTGATAAAATATTAGAAAGCTAATTAGGAGTTGGTTACTCAATATATGGCTAGGATTAGATTACTAAATGAGTGATTAGAATAGTTCCAACGGCTAGTTAACTAATGACTTAGATTAAGTCATTTATGTTATAAATAGAGTCTATGTGTAATCTGACAATCAAGCAATAATATAATAAATTGTTCATCTCTCTTGCTTCTTATATTCTCTCTAAATATTTTAACATGGTATGAAGAGCTCAAGACTAACGCCATTTAGATCATTCCTCTTTTTCTTCTCTCCTTTAAAATTTCTCTCAAAAAATTCTAACCGCAAAGCATATCTCAAAGAAGCTATGTTTTTTTCTTTAAATTGTTCATATATCTCGCCAAGAACTTTTCTTTTCAAACTTCCTTCTCCAAAACCTAAAGAACCCTCTTTACCTTTTCTTCTTCTCAAGAAATCTTCAAGAAAACCCTAATAATCTTCGTTACCTCTTCTTCTTCTCAAGAAATCTTCAAAAAATCCTAAAGAACCAACTTTACCATTTCTTCTTCTCAAAAAAATCTTCAAGAAAGCCTAAACAAACATCTTTATATGTTCTTCTTCTCAAGAAATCTTCAAGAAAACCTAAAGAGCCAAAAATGCTCAATTTCAACAATCAAATGGATGCCACCTACAAGAATTCTCGATCCCAAAAATTGGTGACATTTACGCATCAAATAGCAACAAAATTAGACGACAATAATTTCCTAATTTAGAAATATCAAATTGAAACTTTGATTATTGGCCATGGCTTACAATCCTATCTCAACCCATCGCAAAAATCACCCCTTAAAATTCTCAACACAATTACATCAAGCCAGGCTCCTCAATTAATTGCAAATCCAGTTTTCGACTCATGGAACCGACAGGATAAACTCCTCTTGGGTTGGCTACTTTCCTCCATATCGGAGGGGATCGTAGCTCAACTCATCTGTTGCTCGAGTACTGGAGAAGTCTGGCAAGCTCTTCGTCAGCGATACCAATCCACTTCCAAAGCTCGTCGCTTCGATTTAAAATTTCAACTTCAAACTCTCAAACAATAAGGTATATCATGTTCTGACTATCTCAACCAAAAGAAGTTCTTAGCTGATCAATTAGCCATAATTGGATGTTACATTACGGATGCCGATCTAATTGATTTATGCCTCGCCGGACTTGGTCCTGAGTTCGAAAGTTTCGTCACAGCCTTCAACCAATGAACAGATTCTCCCTCATTTTCCGCCTTCTGCTCGAGTTTGATAAGTCAGGAACTCCTAATCAAAGGGAATCGATCGATCTTCCCATCCGCTCTAATGGCGGTTTCGAGTGCGAGATTTGGAGGTAACGCTGGAAATCCCTCATCACTCTTCTCCAATTACTCTTTCTCTCATTTTCAACCTCAACCAAATAACCTCAATGGACCGCCGCCTTATTCCCAACCAAATAACCTCAATATCCAACTTGGCCACTCTCAATCCTCTATTATGGGCCCAGTTCCAAATCAATCTTTTCTTGAAGCACTCGCCAACCAAATTATCAACACTCGGTTTTCTCATAATCGGGACAACAATAAAAATCGCGACAAATGTCATAATAATAATAATAATAATAATAATAATAATAATAATAATAATAATAATAATAATAATAATAATAATAATAATAATAATAATAATAATAATAATAATAATAATAAGATCCGGTGCCAAATTTGTAAAATTCCGGGTCATACTGCCAAGATATGTCGTTGGCGCAACCAAACTCGCCAACCGCAAGCCAATACGATCTACGTGTTGGGTTTCTCGGACGTGCATAACGCAGCGGAAAATAAAAATTTCGTCCAAAACCAATTCGAGGATCCGTGCGTATCGGTTAAATCAAAGAAATAAATCTTAAAGATACCTTTCGGATTACGCTTAATCCGTGACGCTAAAACCATGCGTGTTGTCCATGCGCCTCTAAACCGGTTACCGTCCTAACCGATTTTACTTCCGTCTAGGCCGTCTAGGTCGGATCGTGAGGAAGTCATCTACCGCACACAGAATCGGTCTCCACCAAAACTCTCAACAAACCGTTCCCATCTTCTTAGGCCGAATAGATCACAAGCGCCGAAAGTACGAACGCCTCTACCGGTATCCACACGAACAAACTTCTTAAAACGGGAAGAAGAACAATATATATGCTAATAGCTTGTTCTCCTCTTGCATAAGAAAACTCTTTTTCTTCTTTTTTATTTTTTTATCTCACAAAAGATGTATATAATTCCTCTCATATAATCGCACCCTTTCATTTTGTCATACAAAAGAAGGCACCCTTTCGTAGTAATACAAAAAGAAAAGCACCCTTTCGTAATTTTGTCACACAAATGAGAAAGGATATTTTTCTCTCTTTTGTCTCACAAAAGAGAATGAGAAATAATGAGAGAAAGAATGATTTGGTCTATTGAATTTGGAGCCCTCTATGTCCTTATATAGAGGTGAAGAGTCATATCTCCTCACACTAAAAGATGTATATGACATCACTCATCATTATCCATATGCTATCATCTAGACTCTTATAGATTACATGATCTTTTGTGCTCATAGTCTTTATATACATATATATCACATCTTATCACTTAAGATGACAATATATTTTGTGACATTCTTATGCAACTCATCATATAAGTCGCTAATATTTTATGCGCTCGTTTCAGTTTGTTATTTGTGTGTGACCCTGTAGGTGCACTTAATGTTGGCAATAGACTTGACAGTCTATAAATCATGAGTGGACTCTAGCAAGCCATCATGACTACCTAATTTAAGTGAATATCGGTGATCCGATTTACCTAATCAACAATCACGTATTTAGTCCCTTTGTCGTGCGATATCTATATCGATCATAAGGCATGTAATACGCCATCCTTATATTAATTGATTAATATTTCTTGATCCCAAATTAAACTGAACAAGAACAAATGACAGTAATAACTCTTATTAATTCATTTGAGTATGGCCATACATTTCTTCAGTTCAGTTCATCAAGAGGCCTAAAGATATCTCTCTCATTTATGAGAGGAACAAATCCCGCCTTGATTGCACTCATCTCTCTACATGATTCATTGTATACCTAATCATAACCGTTATGACCACCCGGTTAAAGGCAGTGTTAGATTATATTAAAGTATAAAATTACTCATGTTGGGAACCGAGACAATCTCAGGTCAAAGGACTATAAATATTTTATGTTACAAGAATCGCTAATGACGTAAAACATGTAACATTCTTATGGCGGGTCAGTCCAGTATATGGTCTCTAACATATACCTATGTTAATGACTTGATAACTATTTATCCATGATCAGTAAAACATAATCATCAATCAACTAACATACTGGTGTACATTTATAGCTTGTATATAAATATATATTTATATGTATCTGCAAGTATATTTGTCTCCACAAATATCCTGTAAATGACCAGGGACGATTTAGAATAGCATTCATAACACTTTCTAGTTTTACTATCAAAGTCACGCACTTTGATGACATAAAGCTGAATTGCATGTTCATGGTCTATTTTAATTATATTAAAATAACCTATACGCACATATTATATGAAATATCTTAGAATAAATATTATGTTTATTATTACAATCCATCATCTAGGTCACAAACACTTTGCCCTAGGGCATAACACCATCAACCTCCCACTTGCACTAGGCCAAATCAACCAAGTATCTCATACTCATTGATCTATGTGGTATCACATACCAGTTGACCTAACATGATCACCATCATTTAAGGGATTGGGTTCTTAAATGGATTATCAATTATTGTCATATGCAAATATTTTGCATATTTTTATGTCCACCATAATCCAAGAAGAATACTTTATCATTCTCAAGTATATAATCATACTCTTGATTATTATTTAGTGACTTTCACTAAGATTAAACTTATGTGTGCTTGTTACACTTAATTCACATCATATGTAATTATGCTCCCACTGAATTTCTTGTCAACATAAGATTTATCTCTAATTTTTTTGATAAAATCAAACTGTTTGGTTATTTCATCAAATAATAAATATTCACCTAGAGATGTTTGCTTTAATTCATAAATGAATTTATGCAACTTGCAAACTCTTTTCAAAACTTTTAGGATAGACAAAACTCTCAAGTTGTATCATATACATACTTTCATTTGTTTCTATTAAGAAACAACGTCTTGACATCTACTTGACATCTTTTATAGTCATACTATGAACATATGGCCAAGAAAATTCTGAAATACATAAGCATGATGACTTGGAAAAATATTATCATAGGATATACTATGAGTTTAACTTAACCACAAATCATGCATTATATGTTTGCACATTATCCATGTCGGTCTTTCTTTTAAAACAGTATTTCCATATGATGGATCAATCAAATTCAAAACTTGATTGTCTGACCTGGATTGCATCTCAACTTTCAAAGTCTCTAAGCATTAAAGCCTTGACTCATCATAGTCTATTAGTAGAATTTGGACTCATCATCTATGAGTACGAAATTTTTATCATTAGACACGAAAAATCTATATTTTTCGGGCCTGCGATAAATTCTAATAGATCTACATGAATACACTTATGTTATATACTCAGGCTCTTCAACATCTTGACAGTCTAGTTTATTAATTACAGACTCAAACACTAATTGAAATCTGAATTAATTTCCATCCGAGCAGTACGGTCAGTATGTGGAATTTGAACGTTTCAAATTTACTCCCACTAATTCTTTTGGAAACACTTCTTCCAAAGAGATATAATTTTCGAGTAACAAACAATTTGTTCTCATATTAATTATAGAAGTAATATCCTTTACTTTTCTTAGGATATTCCACAATAAGCACTAATCCGATTAGATGCATGATGCTTTAATTAAGTATCATATCCTCAAATCTTGATAAACGATAATCTGATACACCTACCAGTCCATATCGCATATGGAGTTTTTTACAACTGCTTTAGATGGAATTATATTCAGCATAAATGCAAAAAGAGCGTAACCCCAAAAGAAATAGAAGATATATTTGACTCATCATAATCGAACTATATCTAATAAAGTTCGATATCATTATTATGATCATCAAACACTTGGTTCTCGACTCCTCGATCTCATCGAAGAAATTTTATTTTTCAAAGCCAAGTTTATTGTCTACTTCATTATTTCAAAGTTTTGAACTTTTCAAAATATTCAAATTTATTGGTTCAATAAAGTGATGAAGTAGTTTACTCTAGCACCTTCACTCAATGATGAACATACATCACTATGTATGAGAGCCAATAAGTAACTTGCTTTCACCTTACTTTGTGAAAGACGTTTATGTCATCTTATCTAATAAATAAGTTACACATGCCTCAAATGATTCAAATTCAAATGAATTTGAAAATCCATCTTAATGGATTTAATAAATATTCATGTTATTTAAGTAGATCAAGCGACAATGCTAGATTTAAATTCTTAATATTAATGTTATAGATAGACTTATAATTATCTTGTTCGATATAACACAAATGGTAATTTTTTCTATTGGAACATTTCCAAAGAAAATTGATATTTGTGAATGGTGAAATTATTATTCTCAATAATAAATTAATAACCATTCATAGATAAACTCGAACTATAGATAATACAAAATTTATTGTCGACATTAAATAACAATTATTTATATCGGCGATAAGTCCAAAAAGACAATGTAAATAAATGAGTTACTTGAGAAAATGCAACAACTTTTGCTACATTTGTCACTCATATGTTAACTTCATATTTACTCAATAGTCCACAACTTTGTCAGCACATTTTCACAAATGTGTGATTCACATCGTGTATCTAATATACATGATGTGAAATAGACAAGTTAATTTCTATAACAAAAATACTTGAAGTGGTAGTCACACTATCCTTTCATTCACTTTTTCATATCTTCTTGAGAAATTATGGTTTCTTTCAATGAACCGATTCACTACAAAAGATACTAATTTCTTATCTAAGGCCGAAGCCTCGGCAACATCTTGCCCTTACCTTTGGGAGTACTTTTTACGTTCCTTTTAAGCACAAGAATATTATTGACAATACTTGTCCATACTCATTTTAAAGATTATAAGCATCTTATGCTATCTGTCATTCTCAAGGATATATTGTGAGACATAAATAGATATACTATTCGAATTGAATAATATGCAAAGACTATTATTCTTTAAATATTTCATATAATGGCTCCCACTATTTTTAATCAAATCAATAACCCTCAATCACATTGATTCGAAAACTTTCAATGCATGAAGTTTCATAGTGAGATAAGATCCATATTTCAATTAAGTCCTAAGTGAGCTTTGGCTCATCGCCCGGAACTTAACTTATTTAGGTAGGAATAATTCCAATTGTATCTCATACAACTCTTGAACAACATAGGATAAGCATCATATGCCCGACGTATATATCCTATCGTATGCCCCGAGCCCAAGTCCGACTTGATAGCGTAGTTAAATCAAACCATGTCTAATCATCGGCAAAATTGTATCCAACACACTCAGCTTTGGCATGACCTATGTTGGCTCCCATTTCCCGCATTCTCTCCTCCTAAGATTGTCCCTACATACCCAGCTTTGGCATGACCTATGTAGGGTCGATCAGAGTATTGAGAGATTTAGACTTATGGAAGGCACTTCATGACTTAACATTATTTTGAGGGATTTTATTTAATATTATATGTTATTATGCAATCTTCAAAGAACATCACATGTACTAATAGAATAAAAATAATAACGATGATATATCATGGCCTTCATCTTTATGAACTAACATAAAGATTTCCTAATATATATTTCATCTCCATGAAATTTTTCTTAGATTGTATATGACAATCTTATCTCCATATATAGAAATCGATGAACTTTTTCATCGCCATGATGTGTGGTTAAAATCAACTTGTCATCTTAATGGTGTAATCATGATGGACGATGAACTTCTTCATCTCAATGATGTATGTGTTATGCCTAATGAACTCTCTCATTATATCAACACATATCAACAAATATATCAAATATAAACATAATCATATTATGTTTCGATTATTTACCCATTTATAAAATATATATATAAGCATATATAAATAGTATATATCACATATATACTAACTCAATTTAACCGAAACACGCACGTCGCTCTGATACCACTGTTGGGTTTCAGACGTGCATAACGCAGCGGAAAACAAAAATTTCGTCCAAAACCAATCTGAGGATCCGTGCGTATCGGTTAAATCAAAGAAATAAATCTTAAAGATACCTTTCGGATTACGCTTAATCCGTGACGCTCAAACCATGCGTGTTGTCCATGCGCCTCTAAACCGGTTACCGTCCTAACCGATTTTACTTCCGTCTAGGCCGTCTAGGTCGGATCGTGAGGAAGTCATCTACCGCACACACAATCGTTCTCCACCAAAACTCTCAACAAACCGTTCTCATCTTCTTAGGCCGAATAGATCACAAGCGCCGAAAGTACGAACGCCTCTACCGGTATCCACACGAACAAACTTCTTAAAACGGGAAGAAGAACAATATATATGCTAGTAGCTTGTTCTCCTCTTGCATAAGAAAACTCTTTTTCTTCTTTTTATTTTTTTATCTCACAAAAGATGTATATAATTCCTTTGATATAATCGCACCATTTCATTTTGTCATACAAAAGAAGGCACCCTTTCCTAGTAATACAAAAAGGAAAGCACCCTTTCGTAATTTTGTCACACAAATGAGAAAGGATATTTTTCTCTCTTTTGTCTCACAAAAGAGAATGAGAAATAATGAGAGAAAGAATGATTTGGTCTATTGAATTTGGAGCCCTCTATGTCCTTATATAGAGGTGAAGAGTCATGTCTCCTCATACTAAAAGATGTGTATGACATCACTCATCATTATCCATATGCCATCATCTAGACTCTTCTAAATTAAATGATCTTTTGTGCTCATAGTCTTTATATACATATATATCACATCTTATCACATAAGATGACAATATATTTTGTGACATTCTTATGCAATTCATCATATAAGACGCTAGGATTTTCTGCGCCCGTTTCAGTTTGTTATTTTTGTGTGACCCTGTAGGTTCACTAAATGTTGGCAATAGACTTGACAGTCTATAAATCATGAGCGGACTCTAGCAAGCCATCATGACTACCCAATTTAAGTGAATATCGGTGATCCGATTTACCTAATCAACAATCACGTATTTAGTCCCTTTGTCGTGCGATATCTATATCGATCATAAGGCATGTAATACGCCATCCTTATATTAATCGATTAATATTTCTTGATCCCAAATTAAATTGAACAAGAACAAATGAAATTAACAACTCTTATTAATTCATTTGAGTATGGCCATACATTTCTTCAATTCAATTCATCAAGAGGCCTAAAGATATCTCTCTCATTTATGAGAGGAACAAATCCCGTCTTGATTGCACTCATCCCTCTACATGATTCATTGTATACCTAATCATAACCGTTATGACCACCCGGTTAAAGGCAGTGTTAGATTATATTAAAGTATAAAATTACTCATGTTTGGAACCGAGACAATCTCAGGTCAAAGGACTATAAATACTTTATGTTACAAGAATCGCTAATGACGTAAAACATGTAGCATTCTTATGGCGGGTCAGTCCAGTATATGGTCTCTAACATATACCTATGTTAATGACTTGATAACTATTTATCCATGATCAGTAAAACATAATCATCAATCAACTAACATACTGGTGTACATTTATAGCTTGTATATAAATATATATTTATATGTATCTGCAAGTATATTTGTCTCCATAAATATCCTATAAATGACTAGGGACGATTTAGAATGGCATTCATAACACTTTATAGTTTTACTATCAAAGTCACGCACTTTGATGACATAAAGCTGAATTGCATATTCATGGTCTATTTTAATTATATTAAAATAACCTATACGCACATATTATATGAAATATCTTAGAATAAATATTATGTTTATTTACTACAATCCATCATCTAGGTCACAAATACTTTGACCTAGGGCATAACACCATCACTACGCTCCACTAATCATCACTGATGGATGGTACTTGGATTCGGGCGCGACCAATCATGTTACATCTGACGTCGCCAACCTAGACTCACACACTCCATATCTTGGCACGGATCAAATTCGTGTCGGGAATGGAGCAGGTTTGGAAATTCAAAATCTTGGTCAAACTTATTTTAATTCTTCTACACGCCATTTAAAACTTACTAATGTCTTGCATGTCCCTCAAATAACCAAAAACCTCTTAAGCATCTCACAATTCACAAAAGATAATCAAGTTATTATTGAATTTAATCCATCTTCTTGTCTTAATAAGGACCTAGTAACTGGAACCCCTCTTCTCAAGGCTTCTTTAGATAATGGATTGTATCGACTACCCTCTACATTTCATAACCAACATTCCGCCTTCTTTGGTGTCAAGGCACCAGCCGATGTTTGGCACCAACGTTTAGGTCATACATCGTCTAGTGTTATTAGGAATTTAATTTCCCAAAATAAACTAAGTCTGTCATCCAATAAAATGTCATTATGTGATTCTTGTTGTGTTGGTAAAATGCATAAATTATGTTTTAAACATTCCGACATTAGCTCTCGTGAGCCTTTAGAGTTAGTACACTCTGATGTATGGGGGCCTTCTCCAGTTACTTCACACTCTGGTTCACGTTATTTTGTAATTTTTATTGATGATTTTTCGCATTTTACTTGGATATATTTCTTTTCTTCTAAATCACAGGTACCACAAATTATCGCCCTCTTCAAAGAAAGGATTGAGAATCTTCTCTCTCGATCAATTAAGACACTCTAAACAGACGGCAGCACCAAGTTTCTGCCAATTCGACGAATTTTTCCCTCCATCACACATATTACTTCCTGCACGCATATGCCTGAGCAGAACGGATGTGCTGAACGAAAACACCGCCACATCGTGGATCTCTCCCTCTCCACCATGGCGTTCGCTTCCATTCCGCAACTCTTCTAGGATGACATCTTCTATAGTATTGTCCATCTAATCAATAATATTCCAAACACAAACTCTCCACAATCCTCTCCATACTAGATTCTTTTTCACAAAGAACCTGATTATTCATTCTTTCGAATTCTTAGATGTCGGTATTTTCCCTACACAAGGTCATACAACTCACACAAGCTCAAACTCCGCTCCATGCCATGTGTTTTTCTCGGTTACTCTCCTTCTCACAAAGGCTACAAATGTCTTCATCTTCCCACAAATCAATTATACATTAGTCGACATGTTGTGTTTGACGAAACCCATTTTCCCTTTCAATATCTCTCGACAAACCCGTCATCCTCCACTCCACATACATCTCAACATACTACTCTCTCTCTTCTTGAAAACAACCATCCCACCATAACATGCTCTTCCAACAACAAATCACCACCCTCTTCCGCATCCTCTCTTCCCGAACCACAACCATCACCTCATCCCATGGTCACTCGAACACGCGATAACACTCGCAAAGCCAAGAAACACACCGACTTTGTCACCTACACTTCCACCAAGCATCCCATCTCTACATATCTACTTCCTGACGAAATTGAACCTACTTGCTTCACAAATGAAAACAAACACCCCAAGTGGCGAACTGCAATGGAAGAAGAATTTAATGCACTTCTTCAAAATAAGACATGGACCTTAGTACCACCCAACTCCACTCAAAATCTTGTCGGGTGTAAATGGGTATTTAAAATCAAGAAAAACTTTGATGGCTCTATCCAACGCTATAAAGCTCGTCTTGTTGCCAAAGGATACCACCAAGAAGAAGGTATCGACTATACAGAAACATTCAGTCCCGTTGTTAAACCCACAACAATTCGTGTTCTCCTTACCATTGCCCTTTCTCATTCGTGGCCTATTCGGAAACTCGACGTAAATAATGCCTTTCTAAATGGAGAACTCGAAGAAACAGTTTTTATGCAACAACCACCAGGCTTCTCTGACCCTACTAGGCCACATTATGTGTGCCAACTTCACAAAGCGCTTTACGGACTCAAAAAAGCTCCTCGCGCATGGTTTTACAAACTCAAAATCACTCTATCTAGTCTTGGCTTCGCAAGCTCCATTTCCGAGCCCTCTCTCTTCATTCGCAAGAAGGATAATGACCTGACCTTCTTTCTCATATACGTTGACGATATCCTTATCACTGGGAACAACACCTCGATCATCAAAACTCTCGTCGATGATCTTCATTCCCAATTCTCGCTCAAAGACCTTGGCCCACTTTGCTACTTCCTTGGCATTGAAGCTCACACTTCTCCCGAGGGAATTCATCTTTCCCAACCTCAATACATCCTCAACCTCCTCCAAAAAGCAAAAATGGATGGCGCCAAACCCTGTCCCTCGCCTATTCTTGCAGGAGAACAACTCTCCAAATTTGATTGCGAACTCATGGACAACCCTACTCTCTATCGCAGTGTTGTTGGGGCCCTTCAATATGCTACCATCACACGCGCCCTGAAATCTCGTTCGCCGTCAACAAGGTCTCTCAATTCATGCACTCCCCAACAACCACACATTGGACCGCCGTTAAGCGCATTCTTCGCTATCTCAAAGGAATGATCACTCTAGGACTTCAACAATGTTGGGTTTCAGACGTGCATAACGCAGCGAAAAACAAAAAATTCGTCCAAAACCAATCCGAGGATCCGTGCGTATCGGTTAAATCAAAGAAATAAATCTTAAAGATACCTTTCGGATTATGCTTAATCCGTGGCGCTCAAACCATGCGTGTTGTCCATGCGTCTCTAAACCAGTTACCGTCCTAACCAATTTTACGTCCGTCTACGCCGTCTAGGTCGGATCGTGCGGAAGTCATCTGCCGCACACACAATCGGTCTCCATCAAAACTCTCAACAAACCGTTCTCATCTTCTTAGGCCGAATAGATCACAAGCGCCGAAAGTACGAACGCCTCTACTGGTGTCCACACGAACAAACTTCTTAAAACGGGAAGAAGAACAATATATATGCTAGTAGCTTGTTCTCCTCTTGCATAAGAAAACTCTTCTTATTTTATCTCACAAAAGATGTATATAATTCCTCTCATATAATCGCACTCTTTCATTTTTGTCATACAAAAGGAAAGCACATTTTCATAATTTTGTCATACAAATTAGAAAGTATATTTTCTCTCTTTTGTCTCACAAAAGAGAATGAGAAATAATGAGAGGGAGAATGATGTGTTGTGTATGTGAATTTGGAGTCCTCTATGTCCTTATATAGAGGTGAAGAGTCATGTCTCTTCACACTAAAAGATGTGTATGGCATCACTCATCATTATCCATATGTCATCATCTAGACTCTTCTAGATTACATGATCTTTTGTGCTCATAGTCTTTATATACATATATATCATATCTTATCACATAAGATGACAATATATTTTGTGACATTCTTATGCAACTCATCATATAAGTCGCTAGGATTTTCTGCGCCCGTTTCAGTTTGTTCTTTGTGTGTGACCCTATAGGTTCACTTAATGTTGGCAATAGACTTAACAATCTATAAATCATGAGCGGACTCTAGCAAGCCATCATGACTACCCGATTTAAGTGAATATCGGTGATCCGATTTACCTAATCAACAATCACGTATTTAGTCCCTTTGTCACGCGATATCTATATCGATCATAAGGCATGTAATACGCCATCCTTATATTAATCGAATAATATTTCTTGATCCCAAATTAAACTGAACAAGAATAAACGACATTAATAACTCTTATTAATTCATTTGAGTATGGCCATACATTTCTTCAGTTCAATTCATCAAGAGCCCTAAAGATATCTCTCTCATTTATGAGAGGAACAAATCCCGTCTTGATTGCACTCATCCCTCTACATGATTCATTGTATACCTAATCATAACCGTTATGACCACCCGGTTAAAGGCAGTGTTAGATTATATTAAAGTATAAAATTACTCATGTTGGGAACCGAGACAATCTCAGGTCAAAGGACTATAAATATTTTATGTTACAAGAATCGCTAATGACGTAAAACATGTAACATTCTTATGGCGGGTCAGTCCAGTATATGGTCTCTAACATATACCTATGTTAATGACTTGATAACTATTTATCCATGATCAGTAAAACATAATCATCAATCAACTAATATACTGGTGTACATTTATAGCTTGTATATAAATATATATTTATATATATCCGCAAGTATATTTGTCTCCACAAATATCCTATAAATGACCAGGGACGATTTAGAATAGTATTCATAACACTTTATAGTTTTACTATCAAAGTCACGCACTTTGATGACATAAAGCTGAATTGCATATTCATGGTCTATTTTAATTATATTAAAATAACCTATACGCACATATTATATGAAATATCTTAGAATAAATGTTATGTTTGTTATTACAATCCATCGTCTAGGTCACAAATACTTTGGCCTAGGGTATAACACCATCAAACTATGCCCCCGCAACATCTCTCTTTCTCCAGGCCTTCTCTGATGCTGATTGGGCAGGCTGTCCAGATGACCGGCGATCCACCACAGGCTACTGCATCTTCCTTGGCCCCAATCTAATCTCGTGGAGTTCCAAGAAACAAGGAATGGTCTCTCGATCTAGTACCGAGGCTGAGTATCGTAGCCTTGCCATGACTACACAAGAAATCGTGTGGCTCCAATCCCTTCTCTTCGAACTTCACATCCCTCAAACACGATCCCCCGTCCTATGGTGCGACAACATTGGTGCTACCTACCTTGCTCAAAATCCGATTTTTCATTCCCGCACTAAACACATCAGCATCGATTTCCATTTTGTTCGCAAGCTTACAACTTCAAAATAACTGCTCGTCCAATTCATCATCACCAAGGATCAGATCGCGGATGTTCTGACGAAGGGATTTTCTACTCCACATTTTCAACTACTTCGTCACGCGCTCACCGTTCGAGAACTAGTTTCGCTTGAGGGGGGTGATAGAGTATTAGGATATATTGATAAAATATTAGAAAGCTAATTAGGAGTTGATTACTCAATGTATGGCTAGGATTAGATTACTAAATGAGTGACTAGAATAGTTCCAACGGCTAGTTAACTAATGATTTAGATTAACTCATTTATATTATAAATAGAGCCTATGTGTAATCTCACAATCAAGCAATAATACAATAAATTGTTCATCTCTCTTCTTTCCTCTATTCTCTCTAAATATTCTAACATCAGGATTGAGCGTTCATAAGTTCAAATTATTGATTGATAAAGATCAATTTATTTGAAATATCATCGCAATACTACTAATTAATCAATAAACTTTGTAATGATGTCCATCATCTCCACCCCCTTGTCACAGAGAGGATTTTGCAAATAAAACACATGATCCTCCCCCTCCGCCTCATAGAACTTCGCCTCGCCATCTGACCAGTTGCCGTTTGCTATCGCCTCCACCAGTTTCTCATAATACAACCTGTTATATCCGAAAATTAAAATGGAGAACTATTTTTACTTCATGTATTGATTAGAAGTTTGATTTAGTTATATGGAACTATTTATATACCAAAATTACGTCTATGATAGTTAATTTTTGGCTTAAGTTGATAGTAAATTAAGTTTTAAATAATTACCATAAGACAAGTTTCTATATCTGAACCCTTCAAATCTTTTTTAGTTATAGTAACTTGATTTTCCACCTATTTTTCTCATTAAAACAGTTCGGATTTTCAAATGGTCGCCTCAAATAAGAGGGACAAGATTTTCAATTCCATTTTATAATTAAAATGTTGAAAGCATTAAACAGACATGGACTGTGCCAAAAGTCAGGCGAAATTTAAAATATCGTTTATACTCCGAACCGCGCCAAAGAAAGAAGCCCAAAATCAAGTTACTTTGAATAAGCTTGTGATTACCTGCCCCTGTCCCTCAGGATATCTTTCTCTGCGACTGTGACGAAAATCTTACCGCACTTGAACACTTTCTCCATTCTTTCTTCGGATGCCATCGGATTTATCAATGGGTCATCTAAACTGATCATACTGGGGTAGACAAACATCCAGAGTTGGGAAGACTTCTTGCGATCCTCAGGACGCGCATCCTCTATACCGATCGGCTCGCTCCCCGAGAACCATGGGTGGCATAAGATCAACCCTTTGATCTTTATCTATAAGACATAATTTCAATTGATAAATTTATTACTCAAATGATGCCGGTACATGTTGTTAACCTTAAAATTTGATGATAAGTTTCATATATATACACATAAAGAGGAGATAACACCATGCTTTTTACATATTAAGAGATTGAGAAAATAAGGGGTCAGTTAATCTTTTTCCCAGAGCAATAATAATTCATCAAAAATATACATTTTTTGAAAGCTAATGGAATTATATGGATTTTTTGAAAAACAAGCAAATTAACTTTTTTTTTATATTACCCCTTCTGAGGCAGCTTTAACTGCCATGTTATGTGCAGCATTCGCACCAGCACTATCCCCACCGAGATACAGACGTTCAAGGTCACCATATTCAGAAATCCAATCATCAGGACTCGATTGAGACGTGGCCCAAGCCAACACATTCCAACAATCATCATATGCTACCGGCAACGGATGCTCGGGTGCCCGTCTATACTCAACTGAGACAGCAACAACATTAGCTTTTGACACGATGGAGTTCAATAAGCTGTGGTAAGTGCGGGACTTAGGGGACTCGATTACGAAGCCTCCGCCATGGAAATATACGAGAATTGGGAGTTTAGTATTTGAGGGGATGTTGGGAGGAAGATAAAGGCGGGCAGATACCCCAATAGTCGAGTTGACAGGTACGTCTTTTGAGATTACACCTGTGGTTGGGTCAGTACCGGCTGGTATGACTTCTGTTCCAAATAATCTTTCTAGACGCCCAGATTTGTAGAGCCGGGCGATCGGAAATAAGTCATGGACTATAGTTGTGTCTGGATCTTGATCCATGATTGTCTGTGTATGTGTGTGTGTGTGAGAGAAAGGTTCCAATTTTATAGATAGGAATTTTTGGTTTTGTCTCTTGTATGGTACTGGTTGTGTGACTATCGATAGCAGATATGAGGTTGAGGTTGTTGATACACTCGATTGTTGTTGGGGCCAGCCTCCCATCTCCTAAGTATTTATTATTATATAACTATATAATGATAATGGTAATAATTAATATTTACTAAGCAATCAATTTAATTATTCAAAATGCTGATCCATATCGGACCCATAGCTGAGTAATAAATCATTTTTAAATAAAATAATAAAATGAGACAAATAATCTTCCTCATTGAATCAAAAAAAGTATTCAAGATTAACTATTAATTAAAGTACATGAGAATCACGAAAGCAAACCATATCAAAGTGTGTAAACCAGACTTATGAACTAAAGAAAAAGAATCAAACCACAATAAAATTCGTAATAAGGGATGAAGTGTTCTTATTTCTTAATTAGTTCCGTGATAAATTTTCAATTTATTGAAAACACATCGCTATAATATGAATTAATCGATAAACTTCGTAACAATGTTCATCCTCCCCCTCTGCCTCGTAGAACATCACTTCGCCTTCCCATTCGCCGTTGGCTATGGCCTCCACTAGTTTCTCATAATACAACCTATTACATTCCGGAATTAAAATAAACAGTCATGTTTAGACAAGTTTCTGTACTTAATCCTCATAAATTTTTTTAAATATCGACATCAACTTGATTGTTTTCTTATTTCTCCAACAAACTGGGTGCAGAATTTTAAATTCCACCTCAAATAATAAAAACACGATTATACAATTTGTGTATTAGATTTCTTGAAACTTGTATAACGTACTTAACATGTTAAGCATGAAATGAGATATAAAATTCTGTTTTTCTGATTTATGAAAGGATTTGAAAAAAATAAGTTAAAATCATTATTAAAATTTCTGTTTTTCTGATTTAAGATAGAATTTGAGTTGAACCGAACTGATGGGATGAAAGATTAAGTCAAAATCGAGTTGTTTTTTTGTTTAAAAAATTACGAATGTCAATTATAGAAACTTGACAAATTAAAATTTAGTAAAGTCACATCTTCATTTCTTTTAAAAAAAGATTTTACAATTTGTATAACTAAATTTATCTTTAGTTATTACTCTTTGGCTTAATTACTCTTCTAATTATAAAAATAAACTACTAGAACACTGAAATATATCACTATCACAAACCTGCCGCGGTCCCTCAGCCCATCTTTCTCCGCTACTGTGACGAAAACCTTATCACACTTGAACACTTTCTCCAATATTTCTTCAGAGGCCATCGGATTTAGTAACGGGTCGTCTAAGCCTGTCGTACCGGGAAAGATTAACATCCATAGCAGGGAGCCCTTCTGGCGGTTCTCAGGATGTGTGCACTCCTTACCGATCGGCTCGCTGCCTCCGAACCACGGATGGCATAAGATCAACCCTTTGATCTTTATCTATAAGAAATAATTTCAATTCATGATGAATTTATTTTCCAAATCAGACCTTGATATAATGCTCCCTCAAACAAACTTCAGCGTTTTCCTCCTAAATTATGTCTGTAACACTGTTAAATGTGATCTTGTTAAACACATATTTTATCTAGAATATGTCTCATTTAACACTTTATCACATACAATAAGACTGATGATGACAAATTAAGGATGCAACAATCGAGTGTATCAACAAAATGATGGTGACATATATTTTTTAACTAAATTTTCATGATAAGTTATAATTAAGAGGAGATTTGCATACATGTTAAGATCTTAGGAAAAAGGTGGTTAGTTTATCGAGTTTAATTAATTAAATATGTATAATTAAAAATTTAATCTGTTTTCCTAAAATATCTGAATGATTTTGATCTTTGTGAAATATAACAAAATTTAAATTTTTTGTATTACCCCTTCAGAGGCAGCTTTAACTGCGATATTATGCGCTGCGTTTCCACCGGCACTGTCTCCACCGAGATACAGACGTGTAAGATCACCATATTCAGAAATCCAATCGTCAGAACTCGAGCCAGAGGCGGTCCAAGCCAACACTTCCAAACAATCATCATAGGCCACCGGCAACGGATGCTCTAGTGCCTGTCTATACTCGACCCAAACAGCAATGATATTAGCCTTTGACATGAGGGAGTTCAGATAGTTGTGATATGTCGGGGATTGAGCGGTATCAACTACGAAGCCTCCGCCATGAAAATATACGATAATTGGGAGTTTGGTACTTGAGGGGATGTTGGGAGGGAGATAAAGGCGGGCTGATACGCCTGTGGTTTGGTCGACTGGTACATCTTTTGAGATTACACCTGTGGTTGGGTCGGTGCCGGCTGATACGGTTTTTGTTCCGAAAGTTCTTTCAAAACGGCCGGATTTGTAGAGTCGGGCGATTGGGAAGAAGTCGTGTTCTATAATGTTAGCAGAGACACTGGATGTCTCCGTTTTGCACTAAACAGAGAAGATAATGACGGGTTCCAACAGTCGATTTACCTTCAACATAAGATAGGCCAAAGACTGAATGGGTCGTCTGGGCTCGTTAGATTTAGATGAAATTAGAATCAAGGGATAGGATTAATTCAGTTAGATATTAAGGAATTAGTTAGATCGTTGTACGGTTGAAGTCTAGATTCATTGTAATTAGGAAAGTATCCAGTCTATATAAAGGAAAGACTGAGTATTGTACAAAGTGAAAATTAAGAATAGAATAAAACTCTCAATCTACTGTTTCAATCATGGTATCAGAGCTTAAGGCAAGCGCCTAAGTAAGATCCAAAGAATTAATCCTTCTCTTTCTTGTTCTTTCTATTTTCCTTACAAACTCCTTCTGTACCAAATTGGTATCAATCAATCAAGCAAAATTAATACTAATAAACTCTCTCTTCTCAAACCATACTTCAAAGAATCAATCTTTATTCAAAAGATCAAATCTTTCTCCTTAAAAACATCAAAATCTTCTTCTCGTCCAAATCCGAAACCCACTAACCACACAAATTATTCACCTTAATCCCTCAAAATGACTAATACTACTGATCTTAATCCAAATGTTGTAAACAATGATTCCGCTGCCTCAACCAAACTTGTTACCTTTCAACATCAAATTCCTCTAAAACTTGACCGATCAAACTACCTTATGTGGAAATCCATGGTGTTTCCGATTCTGCGAGCTCACAATCTTCTGGAATTTCTCTATCCCCCAACCGCTACATCACCTGGATCTCTCACGGATAAAACAAAACCTGAGTACATTGCCTGGCTTGCACAAGACTCGCTAATTCTTGCTTGGTTACTTGGATCCTTGACTGAATCGGCTCTAATCCAGGTTGTAAGTTGTACTCATTCTCATGAGGTATGGATCTCTCTTCAACAATCTTATTCCTCAGCTTCCATGGCTGGAATAATGGAACTCAGAAACCAGCTCAATAATACACATAAAGGAAATATGAGCTGTACAGAATATTTTTCCAAATTAAAACTTATTTCTGATCAATTACAATTCTTGGGTGATAAAGTGGAAGACAAGGATCTTGTAATAGCAATTCTAAATGGATTAGGTGAGGAATATGATAGTTCTTACTTCGGAATTACCTCCAAAACTGAATTTCTTACAAGTTCTGATTTACAAGGAATATTATTAAATCATGAAAAGAAAATAAACAAAAAGTCACAATTTCAAGCTGGTAGTTCAAGTTCATTGGCTTTAACCCATACTGTTACACAAAACCCCGCTCAATCTCTCTATCAACCTCCTCATACAAAATATCAAACCCAAAACTACAATCCTCACCAAAATTACAACAACCCACAAAACTACCACACCAACAACCAAAACTTCTACAACAACAACAACAACAATGCCAACAACCAGAAAAATTGGCGTAAACCTAAGTGCCAGATCTGTAAAAAGATTGGGCACACAGCAGACATATGTCGCTCGAGGTACAAAAAGAACCCTCAACAAGGCCAACCTGCCCAATACAGGCCACCAGCTCCTCCATCAGCCTACATGGCTCGACCCTATGCTCCACCTCCAACCATTGATGACTGGTTCATCGATTCGGGTGCAACACATCACCTCACACCTGACATGAACAGCCTCAGTTCTCATCAGGTCTACACAGGCAATGTTCAAGTTCTAATTGGAAATGGTGCAGGTTTGACTATCAACTCTATTGGTTCTTCTCAATTACAAACACAAACTCAAAATTTTCAGCTTAATAATGTGCTTCATGTTCCTGAAATTGCAAGAAAACTAATTAGCTTAAATAAATTTACTATTGATAATAATGTTATTCTAGAATTTCACCCTAATCTTTGTTTAATAAAGGACCCTCAAACCAAGGCTACCCTACTCCATATCAAGGCCGTTGATGGTCTCTTCTCTACACCAAATCCAAAGAACTTCGTATTTTGTTCTAAATCTCAACCTACAGCCCTCTTAGGCTCAAGAGTTACTCCAATAAATTGGCATAGAAGACTAGGTCATCCCTCATCAAATGTAGTCTCACGTTTAGCCAAAACCAATGGCATTTTACTTTCAAATAATAAATTCGAACTTTGTTCTTGATTGTTGTAAGTCTAAATCTAGACAATTACCTTGTCAGTTTTCCGATTTTGTTGCAAATGAACCCTTAGAACTTATACACTGTGATGTTTGGGGGTCTGCAAAAGAACCATCTATTACAGGATCAAAATATTATGTTTGTTTTACTGATCATTTTTCAAGATATAATTGGATTTATTTTCTAAAGACGAAATCTGAAGTTCAACAAATCTTCTCAAAATTCAAAAACCAAACAGAAAATCTGCTTTCAAAGAAAATTAGAAGAATAAGAACAGATGGTGGAAGTGAGTTTTTCTTTCTAGCGAAATTCTTTCCACAAATTATACATGAAACAACTTGTGCATATACACCCCAACAGAATGGAGTGGCTGAAAGAAAGCACAGACACATCACTGAGTTAAGCTTAGCAATAATCTCACATGCACAAATTCCTCTCTTCTATTGGGACTATATTTTTCAAAGTGCAGTTTTTCTCATTAATAGAATACCAACTCAAACATCACCTTACATTTCTCCTTTTAACAAACTATTTGCAAGAAATCCAGATTACTCCTTTTTCAAAATAATTGGATGTTTATGTTTTCCTTATACAAAACCTTATAACACACATAAATTACAATTCAAATCTATTCCTTGTGTCTTCCTTGGATATTGCACTGCTAAAAAGGGATATCGATGTCTAGATCTCACAACAAATCAATTATACATCTCAAGAAATGTTGTTTTTAATGAAGAAGTTTTTCCATTTCACAATTATAAACAAATTAACACAAGCACTCAAGATTCAGGACCAAGTCCTACCATTCCTCTAACAATTCTTCGACAAAATCAACCACTTCGTACTGACCCAACTTTACAACCTACTCAGCCTTCTTCAGTGGAAACCTCAAATCAACCTAACCAAGAATATAACTCGACAGAATCAAATGAGTCATCTCAAACCAATCAATCAACACGACAAACTCATCTAATGCTTACTCGCAGTAAAACAAACTCTACTAAACCCAAAAGATTCTCTGATTTTACTGCTCTTACATCCACAAAATCTCCTTCAGACACCACCCATTCTATCATTGAACCATCATCCTTTACTGTTGCCAACAAAGAAACAGCTTGGAGAGAAGACATGGCTCAAGAAATCGATGCTCTACTACAATCAGGTACATGGACACTTGTTGATAGACCTTCTCATACTAACATTGTAAAGTGTAAATGGGTTTTCAGGGTGAAGAAGAGGCAAGATGGAACTGTTGACAGATGCAAAGCACGCCTCATAGCAAAAGGTTTTACGCAGGAAGGAGTAGATTACGATGAGACTTTCAGTCCCGTTGTAAAAGCCACCACCATTCGCCTTGTACTCTCCGTTGCCGTCACCTACAACTGGACAATTCGACAACTCGATGTGAACAATGCATTCCTCAACGGAGATTTAGACTCCGTTGTCTACATGGAGCAACCACAAGGCTTTCAAGACCCAACCTTTCCCGATAAAGTTTGTCTTTTGAAGAAGGCCTTATACGGTCTCAAACAGGCTCCAAGAGCCTGGTATCACAAACTGAGTACTTGTCTGACAAGACTCGGTTTTCTCACTTCTCAATCCGATTCCTCCCTATTCTTTCTCAAAACTAAAAATTCCATTACAATGATTCTAGTGTATGTAGATGATATTATTATCACTGGTAGTAACCCTACTCTCATTCAATCCCTTATAACTCAACTAAACTCTCAATTTTCGCTAAAATACCTTGGACATTTACGCTACTTCCTTGGTATTGAATGTACCAAAAACCCAAATGGTCTTCATCTTAGCCAGAAACAATACATCCAAAATCTTCTTACCAAGTCAAAAATGGATGGAGCCAAGCCTTGCCTCACTCCTATCTCAAACACAGAAACCTATTCCAAACATTCCGGGTCCCTTCTCTCAGATCCCTCTCAGTACAGAAGTGTTGTAGGTGCATTACAATATGCAACTTTGAGTCGACCTGATATAGCATATGCAGTGAACAAAGCAAGCCAATTCATGCATAATCCGACTGATCAACATTGGTCACTTGTCAAGAGAATACTCCGCTATCTCAAAGGGACCCTTGATCATGGTTTACTTATTAAACGCTCCAACGATCTCTCTCTTCATATCTACTCCGACGCCGACTGGGCAGGCTGTCCGGACGACAGACGATCCACAACTGGCTACTGTGTCTATCTAGGACCAAATTTTATCTCATGGTCTGCAAAGAAACAACCAACAGTTTCTCGTTCAAGCACTGAAGCTGAATATCGCGCAATGGCTCTCGCCTCTTGTGAAGCTGTTTGGCTACAATTCGTACTTCAAGAACTATCAATTATCTCGCCTCACATTCCAGTACTATATTGTGATAATCTTGGAGCAACTTACCTCGCCAAAAATCCAATCTTCCATGCGCGCGTCAAGCACATCGACATAGATTACCACTTCGTACGAGAACGAATTCAATCAAAAACTCTTCAAGTTTGCTTTCTCTGTTCTCAAGATCAAGTCGCAGACATTTTTACAAAAGGCCTCTCGGCAACAAGGTTTAATTTTCTGAAAACCAAGCTGAATGTAGCAAAACCCCCCATTCAGCTTGAGGGGGGGTGTTAGCAGAGACACTGGATGTCTCCGTTTTGCACTAAACAGAGAAGATAATGACGGGTTCCAACGGTCGATTTACCTTCAACACAAGATGGGCCAAAGACTGAATGGGTTGTCTGGGCTCGTTAGATTTAGATGAAATTAGAATCAAGGGATAGGATTAATTCAGTTAGATATTAAGGAATTAGTTAGATCGTTGTACTGTTGAAGTCTAGATTCATTGTAATTAGGAAAGTATCCAGTCTATATAAAGGAAAGACTGAGTATTGTACAAAGTGAAAATTAAGAATAGAATAAAACTCTCAATCTACTGTTTCAATCATATAATTGTGTCTTGATCTTGTTCCATGACTGAGAGATTGAGAGAGATGATAGTGTAGGTGTAGAGTAGAGATTTCTGCTATAGTTATATAGTGTTAGTGAGGAGGTCCCATCTCCAAGCCTTTAGTGTTAAATTTAGAATACTATAGTCAACTGTATCATTTTTTTAACATTGAACTCATGGCAGCCGCCCGTATAGATTTTATTTATTATGTATAAAACTAGTATTTTGATAATTCCGAAAACATTCACTATATTAATCTAATATTGTTTCTATATTTATCCTACTTTAAGTTAAAACTTAGGATCTAGAAGAACAGAGTTTTATTCTGAATGAAGTTACCTCTTACTCAGGCGTCGATTTCATTTTTTAACGTCAGGATGAAGTTATCCAAATATCAAGTATTTCAACTAGTTTCGGAGAGAACCTGAATTTCATGGATGTTTTTTATTTTATCTCACATTTTTTGTATGTAGACTGATCTTAGGTGAGTAATTATCATTTCAACCACAGAATTATGAAACTTGTTTTTTTAATGAAGTATTAAGGAATTCTTTTTCATTCTTATTTATTTTCACATGTGAAAATGAATTTCTAAATATGAGGCATCGGTATTAACTCCACAACAAACCCTACATGATCGATGGAGAGCAAATGGTCCGCTTAGTTTTTAGTTTGGGAAATTTTCCGAGGCGTGGGGAGATAGTTGACAACAACCGCATATTTGTTTTGACATAACAACCGAATAACTTGTCTTGATTCGATTATTTGATTGAAATAATCATAGAGATATAATAATATATCATGACGGGTTAGAGCATTTCTAAATCACGACGACTGAAGTCAGCACTATTATAACGTCTTAATCACGACGAGCTCTCATTACCACTACTTAATCATTACTTAATCATGACGACAATCCCGCTTAGTCGTGCAGCACTCTCGTTGTTCCCAGAATAATATATATATCAGTAGTGAAATAATACTACAAATAATACTATAATATGTTTTGTTAAAAATTAAATAATACTGAAATAAGACAATTAATCTTCTTCATTGAATGAAAAAAAGTATTTAAGCTCAACTACAAAGTACATGATAATCAAAAAACTATAAAAGCAAACCATTTCAAAGTGTTTAAACCAGACTTATGAACAAAAGGAAAAGAATCAAACCACAATAAAATTCATAATCATGGATGAAGTGTTCTGAGTTCCCCGATAAATATTCAATTTATTGAAAAATCATCGTTATAATATGAATTAATCGATAAACTTGGTAACAATGTTCATCATCTCCACAGCCTTGTTAGAGAGAGGATTTTGCAAATAAAACACATGATCCTCCCCCTCCGCCTCGTAGAACTTCACCTCACCTTCCCATTCGCCATTCGCTATGGCCTCCACGAGTTTCTCATAATACAACCTGTTACATTCCGGAAATCATGTTTAGACAAGTTTCTATACATAATCCTCATAAAAAATTTAAATATCTAAATCAACTTGATTGTCAACTTATTTCTTTAACAAACCGGGTTCGAAGATCCGCTTCAAATCACAAAAAAGATGATTGTAAATTCTGCATTAGATTTTATGAAACTCGTTTAGCACATTTAACATGTTAAGCATGAAAGCGAGATATAAAATTTCATTTTTCTGATGTAAGAAAGAATTTGAAAAATCAAAAGTTACAGTCGAACTGAGGTAATGAAAAATCAAGCTAAAATCGAGTTGTTTTTTATTTACAAAATTACGAGTGTCAATTATAGAAACTTGTCAAATAAAAAATTAGATAAATTCACATCTTAATTTCTTTAAAAAAAATTTACTATTTGTATTACTAAATATATCTTTAGTTATTAATCTTTGGATTAATTAGTCTTCTAAATATAAAAATAAACTGCTAAAACACTTAGCTATATCACTATCACAAACCTGCCGCGGTCCCTCAGTCCATCTTTCTCCGCCACTGTAACTAAAACCTTTTCGCATTTGAACACTTTCTCCAATCTTTCTTCCGATGCCATCGGATTTAGTAACGGGTTGTCAAAGCCTGTCGTACCCGGAAAGATGAGCATCCATAGTAGGGAAACCTTCTCACGGTCCTCTTTACTGATTGCCGCGCTGCCCCAGAACCATGGGTGGCATAAGACCAGCCCTTTGATCTTTATCTATAAGCAATAATTTCAATTCATAATGAATTTATTAAAAAATAATTTTCCAAATCAGACCTTGATATAATGTTCCCTCAAGAGAAAAAAACTTCTGCTTTCCTCCTTAATTATGTCTGTAACACTATTAAATGTGGTCTTGTTTAACACATGTTTTATCTAGTTCATGTCTACGATAAGATAATGATGACAATTTAAGGATGAAAACTAACATTTTCCTTGAACTAAAATGACGGTGGCATATACTTTTTAAGTAAATTTTGATGATAAGTTTCATTAAGAGGTGATTTGCATACATTTTAAGATCTTAGGAAAAAAGTGATTAGTTTATCTATTCATTCAATTAAATATGTATAACCTAAAATATGTGAATGATTTTGATCTTTGTGAAATATAACAAAATTGATTTTTTTTTGCATTACCCCTTCAGAGGCAGCTTTTACTGCCAGGTTATGTGCCACGTTTGCGCCCGCACTGTCTCCACCAAGATATAGACGTGTAAGGTCACCATACTCGGAAATCCAATCATCAGAACTCGAGCCAAAGGCAGTCCAAGCCAACACTTCCCAACAATCATCATAGGCCACCGGCAACGGATGCTCAGGTGCCCGTCTATACTCGACCGAAACTGCAATGATATTAGCTTTTGACACAAGGGAGTTCAGATAGTTGTGGTATGTTGGGGATTGAGCGGTCTCAACTATGAAGGCTCCGCCGTGGAAATATACAAGAATTGGAAATTTGGTATCAGAGTGTATGTTGGGAGGGAGATAAAGGCGGGCGGATACTCCCGTGGTTGGGTTGATAGGTACATCTTTGGAGATTACACCTGTGGTTGGGTCGGTACCGGCTGATACAGTTTCTGTTCCAAGAGTTCTCTCGAAACGGCCAGATTTGTAGAGTCGGCCGATTGGGAAGAAGTCATGGACTATAGTTGTGTCTGGATCTTGTTCCATGACTAAGATTGAGAGAGAGCAAGAGAGATTGAGACAAGAGGGGAGAGAGAGATGACAGTAGTGTAGGGTAGGGATTTTTAGTATGGTTATATGCTGCTGGTTGTGTGTTTATTGTGTATGGGTATGGTTGTTGATCCACTGTATTGCTGTTGTCCCATCTCCCAGTACTGTATCATTTTTTTAACATTAAACTCATGGCAGCCACCTCCATTGATTTTATTATTATGTTATAAAACTAGTATTTTTATAATTCCGAAGACATTCACTATGTTAATCCAATATTGTTTCTATATTTATCCTACTTTAAGCTAAAACTTAGGATCTAGAAGAACAAAGTTTTATTCTGAAATAAGTTACCTCTTACTCGGGCGTCGATTTCATTTTTTAATGTCAGGATGAAGTTATCTAAATTTCAAGTATTTCAACTAGTTTTGGAGAGAAATTTAATTTCATGGATGTTTTTTTTTATCTTACACATTTTATGTATGTGGACTGATCTTAGGTAAGTAAATTATCATTTCAACCACAGAATTACGAAACTTATTTTTCTAATGAAGTACTAAGGAATTCTTTTTCATCATTATTTGTTTTCACATGTGAAAATGAATTTCTAAATATGAGGCGTCGGTATAAACACGTAATTAACTCCACAACAAACCCAACATGATGGACAGCAAATGGTCCCCTTTTTAGTTTGGGAAATTTTCCGAGCCATAGGGAGATAGTTGACAACAACCGCATATTTGTTTTGACATGACAACAACGGCATAACTTGTCTTGATTGGATTATTTGATTGAAATAATCATAGAGATATAATAATATATCACGAGGGCTTAGAGCATTTCTAAATCATGACGAGCTCTCATTACCACTACTTAATCATTACTACGTCTTAATCATGACGAGTTCTCATTACCACTACTTAATCATTAGGTCGTCATGACGACAACCCCGCTTAGTCACACTCTCGTTGGACCCAGAATAATATATATATCAATACACAAACAATACTATAATCTAATATAAACAACATATAAATATGATATAACAATATATATATATATATATATATATATATATATATATATATATATATATATATATATATATATATATATATATGTGTGTGTGTGTGAGTGCGCGCGCGCGCACGCATGTGTGTGATAACAGTATATACTCGTGATATATAGAGATGATATAATAATATATAGATATGATATAACAATATATATATATGATATTACAATATACAATTAAGACAAAATAATATATAACAATATATAAATAAGACAAAAATAATATATTTATATATATATGAGGTGTCTTCTTTTGACAATAAGTTTTTTTAGACAATTGTTATAAAAAAATAAATTTCAAATTTCAACCGTACAGATGAAATATATATGTTTTGAATATGTTGTGGATCAATTTTCACAAGAATCGGAATTTTATATCATTACGATCATATTTTATCAAAATATGAATGTATATTGGTAATATGTTTCTACAAATATATATACATATTTTGATGATATATGATGGTAATGAAATTTTTTCATGATACTGATGGTGTTATGGCCTAGGCCAAAGTGTTTGTGACCTAGGTTGACGGATTGAATTAACAAACATTATAATCATTCTAAGATATTTCATATAATATATACGTATAGGTTATTTCAATATAATTAAAATAGACCATGAATATGCAATTCAGCTTTATGTCATCAAAGTGTTATGAATGTTATTCTAAATCGTCCCTAGTCGTTTATAGGATATTTGTGGAGACAAATATAATTGCGGATACAAATAAATATATATTTAGATACCAGCTATAAATGTACGTCAGTATATTAGTTGACTGATGATCATGTTTTACTGATCATGGATAAATAGTTATTAAGTCATTAACGTAGGTATATGTTAGAGACCATATACTGGACTGACCCGCCACAAGAATGCTATATGTTTTATGTCATTAGTGATTCTTGTAATATAAAATATTTATAGTCCTTTGACCTGAGATTGTCTCGGTTCCCCACATGAGTAATTCTATACTTTAATATAATCTAACATTTTCTTTAACTGGGTGGTCATAACGGTTATGATTAGGTATATAATGAATCATGTAGAGGGATGAGTGCAATCAAGACAGGATTTGTTCCTCCCATAAATGAGAGAGATTTCTTTAGGCCTCTTGATGAATTGAACCGAAGAAATGTATGGTCATACTCAAATGAATTAATAAGAGTTATTAATGTCATTTATTCTTGTTTGTTATAAAATAAAAGAGCAAATAACTATAAAACAGAGAATTGGAAAGAGAGAATTATGTATTGAATTGTGGATTAAAGAATACAATAGTCACTGCCCCCTTTATATAGTAGAGGGTGAGTGCTGGCCAAGAAATCTCTTGCTTGATTCAGGATTACAATAAAGGAATAATTTGATATGTAAATTAATAGAGAATATACTAATTAATACCCTATAATAACTCTTTCCATCTTTACAAGAATCTCCCAATTTATTGTTGCTTAAGGGCTAAGTAACAGACATCCATATCAATTATATTCATAACACTCCCCCTTGGATGTCTGTATTTCATTACGCATTAGAAGCTGCCTCATTAAAAACCTTGCTAGGAAAAACCCGATGGGATAAAAACCGCGCAAGGGAAAAAGAGTGCAGCGCGTATCATTTCTCCCCCTCATGTGTATAAATATCTCTAAAGTGATGGAGTCCAATCTTGTGTCTTAATTGCCTGAAAGTTTTAGTTGGTAATGACTTGGTGAAGAAATCTGCAAGATTATTACTTGAGCGAATTCGATGAATATCAATTTTACCGCTCTTCTGGAGCTCGTGTGTGGAGAAGAACTTTGGGGAAATATGTTTTGTTCTATCTCCTTTAATGTAACCCTCCTTTATTTGGACAATACACGCAGCATTATCTTCGTATATCACTGTTGGACTCTCTTTGATTGTTTTGATGCCACATGATTCTTGAATATGTTGAATCATTGACCTCAGCCATACACACTCTCTACTTGCCTCATGAAGTGCTATGATTTCAGAATGATTTGATGATGTGGCTACCAAGCTTTGTTTGGTTGAGCGCCATGATATGGCAGTATTACCATATGTGAATAAATATCCGAGTTTGAGACCGGGCTTTATGTGGGTCCGACATATATCCAAAGATTCGCATATCCAACTAATTTGGATTCTGAGGTCTTTAGATACAATAATCCCATATCTGTTGTTCCTCGAAGATAACGAAGTATGTGTTTAATACCATTCCAATGCCTTCGTGTTGGTGCAGAACTATATCTCGCTAACAAATTAACAGAGAATGATATGTCAGGCCTGGTATTATTAGCTAGGTACATTAATGCACCAATCGCATTTAAATATGGTACTTCTGGACCAAGAATTTCTTCATTATCTTCTTTTGGACGAAAACAATCCTTCTTTATATCAAGAGATCGAACTACCATTGGTGAACTTAATGGATGCGCTTTATCCATGTTAAATCGCTTAAGGACATTCACTACATAAGTAGATTGATGAAGAAATATCTCATTTCTCAAATGTTCGATTTGCAATCCGAGACAAAACTTTGTTTTCCCAAGATCTTTCATTTCAAATTCACTTTTCAAATATGCAGCAGTACTTTCAATCTCTTCAGGAGTTCCGATGATATTTAGATCATCAACATACACTGCAATAATTACAAATCCTGATTTTGATTTCTTAATAAAAACACATGGGCAAATAGGATTGTTATGATATTCTTTTTGTGTAAGGTATTCATTTAGACGGTTATACCACATCCTTCCAGATTGTTTCAACCCATACAAAGATCTCTTTAATTTCATGGAATACATTCCACGAGACTTTGTGTTATATGCTTCAGGCACTTTTAATCCTTCAGGGACTTTCATGTAAATATCACTATCAAGTGATCCATATAAATAAGCTGTTACAACATCCATGAGATGCATATTCAGCCCTACAGAGACGACCAAGCTAATTAAAAATCTAAATGTAATTGCATCTAATACAGGGGAATAAGTTTCTTCATAATCAATTCTCGGTTTTTGTGTAAATCCTTGTGCAACAAGTCTTGCTTTGTATCTTACAATTTCATTTTTCTCATTACGTTTTCTCACAAATACCCACTTGTATCCTACGGGTTTTACACCATCAGGTGTTCGGACTACAGGTCCAAAAACTTCACGTTTCTCAAGAGAATGTAATTCTGCTTGAATTGCATCTCTCCATTTTGGCCAATCTTTCCTATGTCGACATTCTTCAATTGTTTTTGGTTCTTGATCCTCATTTTCATTAATTATATCAATCGCGATTTCATATGCAAACTTCTTGTCAATAATAGTTTTATTTCGGTTCCATTTCTTTCCAGTAGAGACATAATTTATTGAGATCTCATTATTGTCAATATTTTCAATATTGTCAGGTACCTGAACCTCTATAGGGGTTATTTGCTCATTCATGTCTTCTACTATTTTATCGTCAATATTCTTTTCAAGAAGAATTTATTTCTTCAGAATTATTCATAACTTCAGTTATGCCAACTTTCTTATCGTGCTCTCTTTTCTTCCTTGGATTTTTATCTTTGGAACCGATTGGTCGACCACGCTTCTGGCGTATATCACATTTAGAATTATCCAAGGGAATTTCAATACGAGCCGCAACATTTTCTGCTGGAATATATGATTTAGTTACTCTTTTTGTATCAATAAATGCATCTGGTAGTTGATTTGCAATTTGTTGCAAATGAATAATTTTCTGGACTTCTAGCTCAGATTGATTTGTTCGAGGATCAAAATGATATATTGATGATGCATTCCATATAATTTTTTGTTTTTCCAGCATTCGTTTCTCTCCCCCTAATGCTGGGAACATAGCTTCATCAAACTTACAGTCAGCAAATCTTGCTGTAATAGATCTCCAGCTAATGGTTCAAGATATTTAATAATCGATGGAGATTCGAAACCAACATAAATTCCCAACCTTCTTTGAGGTCCCATCTTTGTGCGTTGCGGTGGAGCTACCGGAACATATACAGCACATCCAAAAGTTCTTAAATGGGATATATTTGGCTGCAGGCCAGTTACAAGTTGTATGGGGGAGTACTTATGATAGGCAGTTGGTCTTAATCTAATTAGTGTTGCAGCATGTAATATTGCATGGCCCCATACAGATGACGATAACTTTGATTTCATAATTAAGGGTCTTGCAATTAATTGTAATCGTTTAATAAGAGATTCTGCTAGACCATTTTGCGTGTGGACATGGGCCACGGATGCTCAACTTTAATCCCAATTGACATACAATAGTCATTAAATGCTTGAGATGTGAATTCACCGGCATTATCAAGACGAATTGTCTTAATTATATAATCCGGGAATTGCGCTCTTAATCTAATTATTTGAGCAAGTAATCTCGCAAATGCAACATTCCGAGAAGATAATAGACATACATGTGACCATCTAGTAGATACATCTATTAATACCATAAAATATCTAAACGGTCCACATGATGGGGTAATAGGCCCACATATATCACCTTGAATACGCTCAAGGAAATTGGGTGATTCAATCCCAACCCTAGTTTGTGAAGGTCTAACGATTAGTTTTCCTTTATAACATGCAGCACATGATATTTCATTTGATAAAAGAATCTTCTGGTTCTTTAATTGATGCCCATTTGAATTTTCTACAATTCTTCGCATCATTATTGCTCCAGGATGACCTAGACGTTCATGCCAAACCATAAAATTTTGAGAGTTATTAGACTCATTTTTCATTATAGCATGATGTGCTTCAATTGTACTAATACGTGTATAATATAAGCCTATTGACAAAGCATGCAATCTTTCTAATATACGTTTGTTACCACAAACAATATTTGTTATGTGAAGATACTCAATATTATCTTCATTCATTGTTTCAACATGATATCCATTTCGGCGGATATCTTTAAAACTTAGCAAATTTCTTTTTGATTTAGTAGATAATAAAGCATCATCTATCACAAATTTTGTTCCTCTAGGCAATAAAATAATGGCTCTTCCAAAGCCTTCAATCAAGTTTGAGGTGCCTGATATTGTATTGACATTTGCTTTCATCTTTGTCAAATTAACGAAATATTTTACGTTCTTAAGTATAGTGTGTGTAGTTGCACTATCCGCTAGGCATATATCACCGTCATCCATTATCGTAATATTCAAAAGAAACAAGACCTCCAAGTCTCTTCATTTATTAAATAAAACAAAAACAAATACAAGATAAGATAATGATAACATGAAAACAAACATGCTAAAGAAAATACTCTTAATAAAGTAAATGTACTAGAAAATATAACATTGTTGATGCATAAAGAAAAATTATTTTAGTCTTGAACATCTTCACTAGCAAGGGAATATTCATTATCTCCATTTGGGGGGTTAAGATAGTCTTCTACATCCAAGCGTGTATTAACCAAGGGCATATTCAATGGGTCTTCATTATCTTGATAGACCAAATTAACCTCCTTAGTGTTTTCTTTCTCCTTCAGGGAGGCTTGATAAAGTTCAACGAGATGCCTTGGCGTACGACATGTACGCGACCAATGCCCTTTCACACCGCATCTAAAACATGGATCCCCAGATCCCTTGAGAGTGACACTTTGCGGCTTCTTGCTCCTTTCTAGTGCGGGTTTCTTAACTTGGCTATTACGGTTCCAAGAATGATTTTGACCACGGCCTCTTCCACGCCCGCGTCCACGACCGCGATTATGACCGTTAAATGCAGCAGCATTCGCTTCTTGGGAATGGCCTAGATCCTGTCGGGCGAGATTCATGATTTTTGAGTAATAATTTGTTATTCTGTTCCGCCACGAGTAGGCACGAAATTAACTCAGAATACTTTTTGAACCCCTTCTCCCTGTACTGTTGTTGCAGGATTATATTTGAAGCATGGAAGGTTGTGAAAGTCTTTTCTAGCATATCTCCATCAGTAATATTCTCCCCGCAAAGTTTCAACTGAGAAACAATTCTAAACATTGAGGAATTATACTCACACACCGATTTAAAATCCTGTAGACGTAGGTGTGTCCACTCGTCACGAGCTTTCGGGAGTATTATTGTCTTCTGGTGGTCATACCTCTCCTTGAGGTTTTTCCATAAAAGTAGAGGATCCTTAACAATAAGGTATTCACTCTTTAATGATTCGTGGAGATGGTGGCGGAGGAAGATCATTGTCTTCGCCCGATCTTGGATCGATGCCTTGTTTCCCGCTTTGATGGTGTCTCCCAGACCCATGGCATCAAGGTGGATCTCAGCGTCGAGGATCCATGACAGGTAATTGTTGCCCGATATGTCAAGGGCAACAAACTCAAGCTTCGTTAAATTTGCCATGTCGAAGCTATATTAATGGGATAAATTAAATTAGACCCTCGCAATTTAATATTGAAACTTCAGGTTTCAATAAGAATTAATTTCAAACTTTATGTGCATCAATAAACTGAATTGCAACTACAGGTGCATAAATAAATAAAATAAATGTACGAAAAATAAATGTGCGAAAAATAAATGTGCGAAAAAAAATAAATGTGCGAAAAATAAATGTACATAAAATAAATAAAAATAAATATACGTGCAGCTTCTGGTGCATGATTTAAACAAGCAACTTCTGGTGCTTTAATATAATAAACATGCAACTTCTGGTTGTAAAAATAAAAATAATTAAACAAGCAACTTCTGGTGCATAAGTAAAAATAAACATGCAACTTCTGGTTGCGTAAATAAAATTAAACAAGCATCTTCTGGTGCGTAGTTAAAAGTAAACGTGCAACTTCTGGTTGTATAAATAAAAACTAAACAAGCAACTTCTGGTGCATAAAAAAAAAATTATAAGCAACTTCTGGTGCTTAAAAATAAACATGTATTAATAATAACATGTTGTCTAATGTTCAAATAAATAAATAAAATAAAATTCGAATAAAGGAAGAAAAAGAATCCGAATAAAAATTATTGGAATATAAGAAATAATTATGATTCCTACCTCACTTATGTTGGGTCAGAGTCGTGCTGATAACGTGTTATAAAATAAAAGAGTAAATAACTATAAAACAGAGAATTGGAAAGAGAGAATTATGTATTGAATTGTGGATTAAAGAATACAATAGTCACTGCCCCTTTTATATAGTAGAGGGTGAGTGCTAGCCAAGAAATCTCTTGCCTAATTCAGGATTACAATAAAGGAATAATTTGATATGTAAATTAATAGAGAATATACTAATTAATACCCTATAATAACTCTTTCCATCTTTACAAGAATCTCCCAATTTATTGTTGCTTAAGGGCTAAGTAACAAACATCCATATCAATTATATTCATAACATTGTTCAGTTTAATTTGGGATCAAGAAATATTAATCGATTAATATAAGGATGACGTATTACATGCCTTGTGATCGATATAGATATCGCATGACAAAGGGACTAAATACGTGATTGTTGATTAGGTAAATCGGATCACCGATATTCACTTAAATTGGGTAGTCATGATTACTTGCTAGAGTCCGCTCATGATTTATAAACTATCAAGTCTATTGCTAACATTAAATGAACCTACATGGTCACACACGAAGAACAAACTGAAACGGGCGCAGAAAATCCTAACGACTTATATGATGAGTTGCATAAGAATGTCACAAAATATATTGTCATCTTATGTGATAAGATGTGATATATATGTATATAAATACTATGAGCACAAAAGATCATGTAATCTAGAAGAGTCTAGATAATGGCATATGAATAATGATGAGTGATGTCATATACATCTATAGAAGGATATAGATGGCTCCGAAATTGAGAACACCACATCATTCTCTCTCTCATTATTTCACATTCTCTTTTTTGAGACAAAAGAGATAAAATATTATCCTTTCTAATTTGTATGACAAAATTATGAAATGGTGCTTTCTTTTTGTATGACAAAAATGAAATAGTGCGATTATATGAGAGGAATTATACATCTTTTGTGAGATAAAATAAGAAGAAGAAAATGAGTTTTCTTATGCAAGAGGAGAACAAGCTACTAGCATATATATTGTTCTTCTTCCCGTTATGATCTATTCGGCCAAAGAAGATGAGAATGAATTGTTCAGAGTTTCGGTGGAGACCGATTGTGTGTACGGTAGATGGCTTCCGCACGATCCGACCTAGATGGACGAAAAATCGGTTAGGACGGTAATCGATTTAGAGGCACTTGGACAACACGCATGGTTTGACCGTCATGGCTTAAGCGTAATCCGAAAGGTATCTTTAAGATTTTTTCTTCGATTTAACCGATACGCACGGATCCACGGAATGGATTTTGGACGAATATTTTTTGTTTTCCGCTGCGTTATGCACGTCCGAAACCCAACAGAGGTATCAGAGAGACGTACGTGTTTTGGTTAAATTGAGACCGTATATATAAGATATATACTATTTAGATACCATTTATAATTTTGATTTATAATTATAAGGCTTGCATATAGAGTATTCAAGTGTTGAATATTCTTAATTGAAAAGATGCGATTAATTGATATGATCCAAGAGTTGCATCCAAAGAATCCGACCAAAGGATATGGCCAAAGGATGCGATCCAAAAGTTATGTCCAAGAGATGCGATCGAAAGATGCGATGAATGGATGTGATCCAGAAGTTGTGTCCAAAAGTTACCGCCAAGGGATTCGATCCAAAGGTTGAATCCAAGAGTTGATACCAACTGGGTGCGACCAAGGATGTGATCCAAATGTCACATCCAAGGGATACGTCAAAAGATTGTGTCCAAAGAGTTGTGGCCAATGAGTGCGACTAAAGGTTGCGGCCAAACGATCTGACTAACGAGTGCAATCAAAGAGTGTGACTAGAGGGTGTGACAAATGGATCGATCCACGTCCAATAGGTTGCTACTAACAGTTGCGGCCAAGAGGTGCGACCAACGGGTGTAATCGACATTCGCAACCAAGAGGTACGACCTAAAAGGTGCAATCGCAAGAGTTGCGACCTCTTAAATAGTTGTGTCTTCATGAAAGGGTGCATACCATGAATTGTCTTTTTGAAATGGTGCATGTGATGTATTATTTCATGAAAAGTTGCATGTGATGCATTGAATTCATGAAAAGATGCATATGATGCATTAATGTGTAAAAGAATGTGTGTTGACAAACTTGACCACATCTTGACCATGTTGACCATGTTGACAGTTGACTGTTGACCCACTGTGTTGACTGTGGACTATATTGACTGTTGATTGTATTGACTGTTAATTGTTGACAGTTGACTACACTAATTTACCCCTTGACTGTTGACCATTGAATTGGTCAAAAATTGATCATGACCTAGTCAAAATGTTGACCATTGACTGGTGACCTTATCAAATGTTGATCGTTAACCTAGTCAAATGTTGACCAAATCAAATATTGATTTTTGACTTGTCAAATGTTGACAATGACGACCGATCCCCGAATTCGCATTCGTAAGCCTTATATATATATATATATATATATATATATATATATATATATATATATATATATATATATATATATATATATATATATATATATATATATATATATATATATATATATAAATGGGTAAATAATCGAAACATAATAAGATTATATTTATATTTGATATATTTGTTGATATGTGTTGATATAATGAATGAGTTCATTAGGCATAACACATACATCATGGAGATGAAGGAGTTCATCGTCCATCATGAATACATCATTAAGATGACAAGTTCACACATCATGGCGATGAAAGAGTTCATCGATTTCTATACATGGAGATAAGATTTCCATATATAATCTAAGAAAAATTTCATGGAGATGAAATATATATTAGGAAATCTTTATGGTAGTTCATAAAGATCAAGGCCATGATATATCATCGTTATTATCTTTATTCTATTAGTACATGTGATGTTCATTGAAGATTGCATAATAATATATAATATTAAATAAAATCCCTCAAAACAATGTTAAGTCATGAAGTGCCTTCCATAAGTCTAAATCTTTCGATACTCTGATCGATCCTGCATAGGTCATGCCAAAGCTGGGTATGTAGCGACAATCTTAGGAGGAGAAAATGCGGAAAATGGGAGCCAACATAGGTCATGCCAAAGCTGAGTGTGTTGGGTACTATTTTACAGACGATTAGACATGGTTTGACTTAACTGGGCTATCAAGTCAGACTTGGGCTCGGTGCATACAATAAGATATATACGTCGGGCATATGATGCTTATCCTATATTGTTCAATAATTGTATGAGATACAATTGGAATTGTTCCTACCTAAATAAGTTAAGTTCTAGATGATCAGCTAAAGCTCACTTAGGACTTAATTGAAATATGGATCTTGTCTCACTATGAAAATTCAAGGATTGAAAGTTTCCGAATCAATGCGATTGAGGGTTATTGATTTGATTAAAAATAGTGAGAGTCATTATATGAAATATTTAAAGAATAATACTCTTTGCATATTATTCAAATCGAATAGCATATCTATTTATGTCTCATGATAGGTTCTTGAGAAGTACAGATAGCATAAGATGCTTATAATAGTTAAAATGAATATGGACAAGTGTTGTCAATAATGTTCTCGTGCTTAAAAGGAATGTAAAAAGTACTCCCAAATACAAGGGCAAGATGTTGCCGGGCTTCGGCCTTAAATAAGAAGTTGGTATCTTTCATAATGAACGGTTCATGAAAAGAGACAATAGTCTCTCAAGAAGATATGAAAAGGGAAAGGAAGGGTAGTGTGACTACCGCTTCAAGTATTCTTGTTATAGAAATTAACTTATTTGTTTCACATCATGTATATTAGATACACGATGTGAATCACACATTTGTGAAAATGTGCTGACTAAGTTGTAGACTATTGAGTAAATATGATGTTAACATATGAGTGACAAATGTAGCAAAAGTTATCGCATTTTCTCAAGTAACTCATTTATTTACATTGTCTTTTTGGACTTATCGCCGACATAAATAATTGTTAATTAATGTCGACAATAAATTTTGTATTATCTATAGTTCGTGTTTAACTATGAATGGTCATTAATTTATTATTGAGAATAATAATTTCACCATTAACAAATATCATTTTTCTTTGGAAATGTTCCAATAGAAAAATTACCTTATGTGTTATATCGAACAAAATAATTGTAAGTCCATCTATAACCAAGGTTTTAAATTGCGAAATAGCGGCCGTAGCGGTTGGGGATTTTTTGTAGCGGTTTGCGATTGCGAACGAGATTGTGCCACTATGACCTTATAGCGGAATCGTCACTTTTATTATTTTATATGTTATAAATAACAAAATTTTCAATATAAAAAATAAAAATCAAATCACCATAATTAAACATACACCAACAAAGTTCAATGTCCAAAATAAACACATGAAAACTTAATTATCCTAAATAAACACACAAATTCTTAATCATCCAAAATGAAAGTAAATACTAAAACTAACTATTTATTCTTCGGATGAAGAGACATTAGCATTCAATATTTCATCTTGCTTGAATGAACATGACGAATCAACTTCATCATCCTCTAAATCAACAATCATTTTTTTTTCTTTTTTTTTGCTCTTGTGTTTTAGCTTCTGGAGAAGAGAGTGGGTTTATGTGTATATTGGTTGGTGGGTTTGGGTTTATGTGTATATTGGGTTTGGGTTCATATTTGATTAATTTTGGGTTTAAGTTTAAAAAAAAATCATATCCAATAACCGCAATTTATATTGCTATTCCCGCTTTTTTGCTGCTATTTCACCGCAATAGCGGCTGTAGCGGCCATAGCGCAATAACAGCAATAAATTCATTGCGAATTGCGATTCAGGCCTAAATCCGCTATTGCGCCGCCAGTTCGCGTAATAGCGGCACTATTTAAAACATTGTCTATAACATTAATATTAAGTATTTAAATCTAGCATTGTCACTTGTTCTACTTAAATAAGATAAACATTTATTAAATCCATTAAGATGGATTTTCAAATTCATTTGAGACATGTGTAACTTATTTAATAGACAAGATGACATATACATCTTTCATAAAGTAAGGTGAAAGTAAATTACTTATTGAATCTCATACATAGTGATGTATGTTCATCAATGAGTGAAGGTTCTAGAGAAAAACTACTTCATCACGTTATTGAAACAATAAATTTGAATATTTTGAAAAGTTCAAAACTTACAAATAATGAAGTAGAGAATAAACTTGGCTTTGAAAAAATTAAATTTCTTCGATGTGATCGATGAGTCGAGAACCAATAGTTTGATCATCATGATAACGATATCGAACTTTATTAGATATAGTTGATAAGTCAAATATATCTTCTATTTCTTTCGGGATTACGCTCTAAGTGCATTCATACTGAATATAATTCTATCTAAAGCGGTTATAAAAGACTCAATATGCGATATGGACTGCTAGGTGTATGAGATTATCTTTTCTCAAGATTTGAGGATATGATACTTATTTAAAGCATCATGCATTTAATCGGATTAATTGTTTATGGATATCCGAAGAAAAGTAAAGGATATTACTTCTACAATTAATAAGAGAACAAAATGTTTGTTACTTGAAAATTATATCTCTTTGGAAAGTATGTTTCCAAAAGAATTAATGGGAGTAAATTTGAAAAGTTCAAATTCCACATACTTACAGTAATGCTCGGATGAAAATTAATTCAGGTTTCAACTAGTGGTTGAGTCTGTAATTAATCAACTAGATTCTTAAGAGTTGAAGAGTCCAAGAATATAACATAAGTGTATTCATGTAATCTATTAGAATTTATCACTGGCCCGAAATATATAGATTTTTCGGGACTAATGATAAAAATTTCGTACTCATAGATGAAGAATCCACATTCTACTAATAGACTATGATGAATCAAGGCTCTAATAGTTAGAGACTTTGAAAGTTGAGATGTAATCCATGTCAGACAATTAAGTTTTACATTTGATTGATCCATCAAATGGAAATACGATTTTAAAAGAGAGACCGATATAGATAATGTGCAAATATATAATGCATGATTTGTGAATAAGATAAATGCATAGTATAGACTATGATAAAAAAAAATTTCAAGTCATCATGCTTATGTATTTCATAATTTTTTGGGCATATGTTCATAGTACGACTATGAAAGATGCCAAGTGGATGTCAAGACATTGTTGTTTGGTTTCTCCCGTTCATAACGCAGCGGAAAAACAAAAACGAATAAAATCGAATTCGAAACCCAAAAGAAGGATCCATGAATTACAATTAAATCAAAGAAAAGTTCATAACTTTGGACCTTCGGATTACGCTTAATCTGTGATGATCGAAAGCAAATTTGGTTGATGCTTTACTTTTCCCAATTCCAAACCGGTTTCCAAACCGATCCTTTGTATGTTTCGCCTAACCGGTCTCACAAACCGATTTCCAAGCGATCTCCAAACGAACCGATTTACCAAGCAAACCGATTCTCCAAACAAACCCACGATTTCAACCCGAATCACAAAGACGCCACACTTCGCTTCGTCCTCTACTAGTATCCACACGAACAAACCCTTTGAACGGATAAAGAACGATATATGCTAGTATTCGTTCTTCATTTTTCTCACAGAAATAACAAGAGAACAATTTTCGAATTTTTCTCTCTTTTCGTCTCACAAAATTGGACGAAAATAATATGCCTTCATATATCTACTTGGGGTGTCTCTTGTTCCTATATAGTCCATAAGTTTCATATCCTATGTGCATGGTAACTATGTAACCATATATGCAACTAATCTTATCATATAAGATTTAGGATTGGATGCGTCACTTGACTATGTAGCTCTTCATACAACTTATCACATAAGTTATGATTTTTTCTGTGTACGTCTCAATAGTTGTTCTTTGTGTGTGACCCTGTAGGTTTACTTAATGTTGGCAATAATCACAACATATTATAAATCATGAGCGGCCTCTAGCAAGACATCATGATTACCCAAATTATGCAAGTATAATGATTCGATCAAACATAATTTATGTTCATGCATTGTATCCCTTTGTTACACGATATCTATATCGTCCATAAGGCATGGTATGTGTCAACCTTACATTGGTCGATAAATATTTCTTGACACCGAATTTGATTGAACATGAAATGACATTAATAACTCCTTATTAATTCACTCGAGCACGGCCGTGCATTTCTTCAATCAAATCATCAAGAGGCCTAAAGATATCTCTCTCATTTTATGAGAGGAACAAATCATATCTTAATTAAACTCTTTCCTCCGCATAATTCATTATATACCTAATTATAATCTTTATGACCGCCCGGTTAAAGACGATGTTAGATTATACTAAAGTATAAAATTTCTCATGTAGGAAACTGAGATAATCTCAAGTCTAAGGATTACAAATACATTCTTTAGTGAGAAGATCTAATGACACGAACCATGTAGTATTCTCATGGTGGGTCAATCAAGTATATGGTCTCTAACATATACTTACGTTAATGACTTAATAACTCTTATTCATGATCAGTAAAACGTGACCATCAGTCAACTAACAAACTGATGTATATTTATAGCTTATCATAAAGTATGTTTGTCTCACAAACATCCTATGAATGATCAGGAATGGTTTAGAATATCATTCATAATACTTTATAGTTTTACTATCAAAGTTACATACTTTGATGATATAAAGCTGAATATCATATTCAAGGTTCATTTTAGTAATAAGAATAAAATAACCAATATGCATTTATTATATAAAATATCTCTAAATAAACACAATGTTTGTTTAACACAATCCATGTTGGGTTTCGGACGTGCGTAACGCAGCGGAAAATAAAAATTCGTCCAAAACCAATCCGAGGATCCGTGCGTATCGGTTCAATCAAACATGATCATCAGTCAACTAATATACTCGTGTGCATTTATAGCTTGTATATAAATATATATTTATTTGTATCCACAAGTATATTTGTCTCCACAAATATCCTATAAATGACCAAGGACGATTTAGAATAGCATTCATAATACTTTATAGTTTTACTATCAAAGTCATGCACTTTGGTGACACAAAGCTGAATTTGCATATTCATGGTCTATTTTAATTATATTAAAATAACATATACGCACATATTATATGAAATATCTTAGAATAAATATTATGTTTGTTATTATAATCCATCATCTAGGTCACAAACACTTTGGCCTAGGGCATAACACCATCAATCCATACATCTAGGTCTCAAATATATTGGCCTAGGGCATACTACTAACAGTTGTTTCTTAATAGAAGTAGACGAAAGTACGTATACGTTACAACTTTAGAGTTTTGTCGATCCTTATAAATTATGAAAAGAATTTACAAGTTGCATGAATTCATTTATGAATTAAGCAAACATCTCTAGGTGAAAATTTATTATTCGATGAAATAACCAAACAGTTTGGTTTTATCAAAAATTAAAGATAAATCTTATGCTAACAAGAAGTTCAGTGGGAGCATAATTACATGTGATGTGAATTAAGTGCAACAAGCACACATAAGTGTAAAGTGAAAGTCACTAAATAATAATCAAGAGTATGATTATATACTTGAGAATGATAAAGTATTCTTCTTAGATTATGGTGGACATAAAAATATGCAAAGTATTTGCATATGACAATGTTTGATAATCCATTTAAGAACCCAACCCCGCAAGTATATGATGGTAATCATGTTAGATCAATGGGTATGTGATACCTTGTAGATCAATGAGTATGAGATATTTGGTTGATTTGACCAAGTGCAAGTGGGAGATTGATGGTGTTATGCCCTATGCCAAAGTAATTGTGACCTAGGTTGACGGATTGAATTAACAAACATTATAATTAATCTAAGATATTTCATATAATATATGCGTATAGGTTATTTTAATATAATTAAAATAGATCATGAATATGCAATTCAGCTTTATGTCATCAAAGTTCGTGACTTTGATAGTAAAACTATAAAGTGTTATGAATGCTATTCTAAATCGTCCCTGGTCATTTATAGGATATTTGTGGAGACAAATATACTTGCGGATAGAAATAAATATATATTTATATACAAGCTATAAATGTACACCAGTATATTAGTTTACTGATTATCATATTTTACTAATCATGGATGAATAGTTATCAAGTCATTAATGTAAGTATATGTTGGAGACCATATACTGGACTGACCCGCCATAAGAATGCTACATGTTTTATGTCATTAGCGATTCTTGTAACACAAAGTATTTATAGTCCTTTGACCAGAGATTGTTTCGGTTCCCAACATGAGTAATTTTATACTTTAATATAATCTAACACTTCCTTTAATCAGGTGGTCCTAACGGTTATGATTAGGCATATAATGAATCATATAAAGGGATGAGTGCAATCAAGACGGGATTTGTTCCTCTCATAAATGAGAGATATATCTTTAGGTCTCTTGATGATTTGAACTGAAGAAATATATGGCCATACTCAAATGAATTAATAAGAGTTATTAATGTCATTTGTTCTTGTTCAGTTTAATTTGGGATCAAGAAATATTAATCGAATAACATAAGGATGGCGTATTACATGCCTTGTGATCCATATAGATATCACATGACAAAGGGACTAAATACGTGATTGTTGATTAGGTAAATGGGATCACCGATATTCACTTAAATTGGGTAGTCATGATGACTTGCTAGAGTCCGCTCATGATTTATAGGCTGTCAAGTCTATTGCTAACATTAAGTGAACCTACATGGTCACACACAAAGAACAAACTGAAACAGGCACAGAAAATTCTAGCAACTTATATGATGAGTTGCATAATAATGTCACAAAATATATTGTCATCTTATGTGATAAGATGTGATATATATGTATATAAATACTATAAGCACAAAAGATCATGTAATCTAGAAGAGTCTAGATGATAACATATGGATAATGATGAGTTATGCCATACACATCTTTTAGTGTGAAAAGACATAACTCTTCAACTCTATATAAGAATATAGATAGCTCCAAAATTAAGAACACCACATCATTCTCTCTCTCATTATTTCACATTCTCTTTTGTGAGACAAAAGAGAGCAAATATTATACTTTCTAATTTGTATGACAAAATTATGAAAGGGTGCTTTCATTTTGTATGACAAAAATAAAAGAGTGCGATTATATGAGAGGAATTATACATCTTTTGTGAGATAAAATAAGAAGAAGAAAAGGAGTTTTCTTTTACAAAAGGAGAACAAGCTACTAGCATATATATTGTTCTTCTTCCCGTTTTAATAATGTTCGTGTGGATACCGGTAGAGACGTTCGTACTTTCGGCGCTTGTGATCTATTCGGCCTAAGAAGATGAGAATGGTTTGTTGAGAGTTTCAGTGGAGACCTATTGTCTGGACGGTAGATGACTTCCGCACGATCCGACCTAGATGGACGGAAAATCGGTTAGGACGGTAAACGGTTTAGAGGCGCTTGGACAACGCGCATGGTTTGAGCGTCACGGATTAAGCGTAATCCGAAATGTATCTTTAAGATTTATTTCTTTTATTTAACTGATATTCACGGATCCTCGGAATGGGTTTGGACGAATATTTTTTTGTTTTCTGCTGCGTTATGCACGTCCGAAACCCAACAGATACATGATAGTAATGAAGTGATAATAATTTCATTGGAAATGAGACGACACATCGGTTTTAAAGCGACTCCATTCGTATTAACCACGAAACACACCTTGACTAAATACCATGCGCGTTGTAATTGCTCAAACTAAAATAATTTGACACAACATCAAAAGTGTGAGACTCAGTTGTACAATTTGGCTGAGTTGTAATTGTAATACAGACTTAAGTAAATGATTATTGATTATATAGTTTTTGTTATACTGTGAAATGTAGTCTATGTTGCACGGATATGGGTACAATATCTGATACGATACGGATATGATGATACGACAAATCTCAAAAAAATAACTAGGATACAGTTACGGCAATTAATATATAATTTGATGTAACATATAATAAAAATTTATTTTTGTAGAAATATCTTGATTCATAGTATTTATTTGTTATTGTTAGTTAAATAGATAAATATTTTACTCTTATTTTATTGATTTTATATATGTTATTATATATTTTAAGAATATATATTCTTATGTTACAAGTATCTGATGTGGATATTAGAAGTATCTGTGATATCCAAGTAACTAATACGGATAGTGGATACGATATGGCTGATTTTTTTAAGTATCCACTCCACATAACATAAACGGTGGTCTTCGATTAATTAAAATTTTAGATAGAGCAAATTCTTAGTAAAAGCTCAAATGCCCATGCCTTAGTTTTAGTAGTCTCCAATCATGCGACGTGCCCTCTGTTATGTATGTCTCGATATCTCACCATAATATGTTTCTTTTTTGGTAATGATATTTAGAAAGGATTAGGAGAAGGAAATTGTTGGAGGATGGAAGGAGATGGCTTATTTTTATTTTTGTATCGTTAGTTTAGGTTATTTTCATATTGTATCTTTAATTTATGCAGTTTATATTTTGGTAATTAGTCAATGCTCTACTATATAAAGAGGCATAAATCTATTGTAATGGTATCCTAATTATTACAGTGTAGTATCTCAATTGAATAAACAATTTATCTCTTATTCTCTAATTATTTTTCTCATGAGTTATCTTTTTCCACATTAATATTATCTCCATTACCCTAACAAATTGGTATCAGAGCTATGTTATGACAATCTTTGTGCTTCCGTAAGTCAAGTATACCGCTTTGTTCTATTATGAATTCAAGTGCGGTTATGTCGACCAAATATGATACTGAGAAATATGATAGCATGACGAATTTTGTATTATGCCAAATGCGGATGAAGACTATATTATCGAGTCAAGATGTTAAACTCGTCATTTTTGGGCGATCGAAGGAGATGAAGGGTAATATTGGGGAGATGATGAATGATAGAGCCTTTTCGACAATTCAATTTTATTTAAGCAACTCGACTTTTGAAGAAATTTTCATGGAGGCTACATCAATTGACGCGTGGAAGAAGTTAGAAGACATCTACATGGACAAATTGGCTACCAACCGGTCATGTTTAAAGCGGCGATTCTACCTTTTGAAGGTGGAAGTAGGGAATCACTTACCATTAATGATGTCAAGAGTAACTTATTAGTCAAGTCTGGTATTGACTATGACTTGTCCATGGCCGAGAGTAGTCATTAAGAAGTTAAGTTGTTTGGGAAGGGGTGGAGACGTAAGAAAAGAAATTCAAGTTTAGAGAAGACTCGTTCGCAATTCAAGTACAAGATCCTGATGATCAGCTATTGCAAGAAGACGGGACACATTAAGGCCGACTGTTACAAGTTCAAAGAGAAGCAGGAGGCGGATAACGGTGTCCTATCGGAAAAAGCTTATGAGGCTAAATCCGGTAAGGTTGAGGTACTTTTTATGGCGAATGAGAAGGAGAGATTTGAGAAGAATTAGGTGGGTTCGGGTAATTCCAATCAGATGATCCCGAATCGAGAGTGGTTCACCACATATGAGGCATCTAGTGGACATGTTCTTTTGGGAGACGATCATCTATGTTGCGTTGCCGATGTTGGCATGCTTGAGATCAAGATGCAGGACAGGATTGTCCATTTGATCAAGATAGACGACAAGATTGTTCATTTGATCAAGATGTAGGACCGGGTTATCCATTTGATCTCATTAGGCGTTCTCTGAGATATCAATTGCAAGTTCCGATATGAAGATGGAGTCCTCAAAATATCTAGATGGACTCTTACATTGATGAAGGCTAGAATGACTGGTGCATTATATATTCTGGAAGTCCAAAGTACCGAAAAGTCATTTCGAGAAGTTGACGCAGTTTTAGACTCGTTCGTGGTCACCTTCTCTGTCTCAGTTAGAAAGTCAGAGTTTATGATTGGATGCGGGGTGACAATTTTGAGCACGAGGGACCTACCGTGTGGCTAGAATACATGTGTGTTATATTCTGGAAGTCCAGAGTACCGAAAAGTTATTTCGGGAAGTTGGCACAGTTTTATGCTCTTTCGTTGTTGCCTTCTCTACCTCAGTTAGAAGGTCAGGGTTTACGATTGGATGCGGGGTGACAGTTTTCAGCACGAGAGATCTACTGTGTGGCCAGAATACCAGAAAGCATGAGTTTTGTGAAGATTATGTTTGGCAAACGGAGGAGACTCAGCTTTAGTACAGCCGTTCATCGCACGAAGGAAATTTTGGACGATATCTATTTGGATTTGTGTGGATAAATTTGTGATCCTTTTATAAGGATTGTTCAACATTGCATGGTTATTCGCTCTCGACAACATAATGACGTGACTGATCGGAAACTACTCGAAAAGACATGGTGCATATTTTTGGGGCGGGTTGTCAGGCGAGAAGTTCTGGGTAGAAGCCACTAATACTACTTGGTGGTTGGTCAACTGTAATATGTATTTTTATACACATTTTTAGGGTTTTTATCATGAAAAATTCGTCAATAAATCACATAAATTGTATGGAAAATACCTAAAATTAATGAAAATTATCTGTGAGACTCTTAAAACATTTTTGTGTGATTTTTCAGGTAAAAAGACCGAGAAAACGCTATTTGGAGACCTCAGCGAAAAGTCAACTCCGAATGACGGACCGATTTGCAAAACATGGGCCAAAGATGGCCGAATTTCGACAAACCTTTGCGAAAATCCTACACATGATTCTCCAAAATTCTTACAACCCTTATCCGTCGACTATCCAAGCCAAGACCTACAAAATCCACAAAAAGACGAAGAGTCAAACCCGGAAAATTGCCGAGTTGACCAAAAGTCAACTTTTCCAAAAGGGGTCAAACTGGGTGTCAAATCGTAGAGCGCGACGATACGAATCCAACGGTACAAACCTTGCGAAAAAATACCTTCTAGAACTCCCAGAAATTGCGATACAAGATTTGGTCAACCCTAGTCAAAGTCAACCTTTGACCTGGTCAAACCATTTTCAACCAATCAGAGGCTGACACGTGGTAAATTCCGTTGAAAATCAGCGAATCACGGAGCGACACGTGGCAAATCCTATTATCATCAGCAACAGAAAGGACACGTGGCGCGTTTTCATTGGGGGACATCACTGACGGAATCAGTACGCGTCAGTACGAGATTCGAGTTTCAGCCAATCACGTCCCGCCATGTGGCAAAACGCGTTGTGGAATCCGTGTCCAACCAGGAGACAGTTTGCAAACTCTCCATTTCTCTGAAACCCGCACGCCTCCAGTGCCTCTATAACGCATGTTCGGCGGAGAATTGGACCGTCCATTACTTCCAAATGGAGAAGGAGCGTCACGCGTTTTCTGCGCAAACTGACGCAAGTCAGTACGATGAAGTCTTGGACCAACCACGGGACGCCACGTGGCAAGTCCGTTTCAGTAAGAATATAGGTGGAAATACGTGGCAGAAATTGGTTGGTTGGATTTTATTCCCGAATTTAGTGTGGCTAATCAGAGCACGCCACGTGGCATGTCTGTTGGAAGTGGATGAGAGTGAAGGAAAATGATAAATGCACCCCGAAAATTGCTCCCAAGTAGAATTTGAATAGAAATAAAGAGAAAAAATGTTAAAGCTCCCCCAAATTGCAACCCAAAACAGAATCCGGATCAAGTTAAATTTTTAGTCCCACAAGATTATTTCCAAATAATTCTAGGTCATTTTTATCTATAAAAATGCACCTCTTTCTCTCTCTAAAGGCCATTCATCCACACAACCATTCAATCCTCCATTCTTATATCACCATACACCATTTTTTATCTCTTCCACCATTTTCAAATCTATTCTTTTCTTTTCCACCATTAATGTCCATAAACTTCAAAACTCCAATTTTTGAGAATTGAGAGAGAGGATAGAATTTTAGAGAAGAAAGAAGTGCTTGAACTAGAAGGTGAAGGTGATAAATCAATCGAAAAAGAGAGAGATCGAGAACGATTCACTTCTTTAGGGTTTGATTTAATTCTTTTTTTTTTCTTTTTTTTTTTCTATTCTCTTGGTTGGATTTTATTATGAATTATTTTGTGGACATGAGTGAGTAGTTTAAAGGGTAGGGAAAGACTTTTTGTGTAGCCTTGATGATGAAATCTTGAGAAAACTTTGCATTTATTATAGTATTTTTAAGATTAAATCTTGAGATATTTTTATGAGATTTAAAGTTAAATTATTTGGAAGGATGATTTGATGTTAAATATTTATAAAGATTCTTAGAGATTTGTTTGAATATATTTGACTTGGAAAAGTTATCCTTATTCAAATAAGGGTTGAATCAATTATAAGAACACTTAAAAATAGAAGTTTTTAATGGATCTAAAGGTCGATGAGTTTATTAATTAATTTTTGGAAAGAAGTTAATTAAACCTTGCTTATAAATACTATATGATTGATTTGCTATCATTCGTGATTCGTGATTCTCAAATTACACAAATTGTCATATTTCCCTACTATTTCTCTTTTATCCTTTAAAAAGAAAATTATTTTTTTTGTTTTATCCCTTGTGAAATTCTTTCTATTAGAGCCACAACAACAATCTTTCAAAACACAACACTAAATTAAAAGTGAGAACTGAACGTTAAAATATTTAAGGCCTTGCTTCCTTGTGTTCGACATCCTAAACTCAAAATTCACTTACACACTTTATTGATGAATTAGGAAACTTATAAATATCTTTGTTAACACGTGATTACAATTAACGACACGTTTTCACTTGTTACAAATGACTATAAATTTTGGACGATATCTATTTGGATTTGTGGGGACAAATTTGTGATCCTTTTATAAGGATTGTTCAACATTGCATGGTTATTCACTCTCGACAACATAATGACGTGACTGATCGGAAACTACTCAAAAAGACATGGTGCATATTTTTGGGGCGGGTTGTCAGGCGAGAAGTTCTGGGTAGAAGCCACTAATACTACTTGGTGGTTGGTCAACCGTTTTACGAATACAGCAATTTGGTGCAAGGCGCCAACAAATGTTTGGTCGGTAAACAGATGAATTACTCGATATTGCAGGTATTTGGATATCTCGTTTATGCACAAGTCGTTAAATGGAAACTAGAGTATGGGGAGAAGAAATATTTTTTTTTGGATACGCTTCAGGTGTGAAGACGTGTTATTTGCGGTGCCCAATACTGGGACACCTTATTTTGAGAGACACAACTTTTGAGTCGATTATGTTACGGATAAGGGAGCAAGTGTCTGATCTGGCTATTAAGAAGGTTAAGACGGTCATGAAGAAGGTGGAGTTTATTGTTCTCGATCAACTAGGTGAAGTTACTCGACGTAACTTGGAGCATTATGATTGATGATGATGCATCGGGTAACGCGAGTCGGGAACGTACTTTTGTAAGGGATCGAGTTGGACCTTCTATGAGACATGGATATTTTGATTTTGTGTGTTGTTCGGCAATGGTCAATGAATCGGAGTTTGCAAAGTCCTCGGTACAAGGAGGCAGTAACCTCATGTGGAGGTGGAGTTTGGCAAGTCCTCGGTAGAATGAGGCAGTAGGCTCATGTGAAGCGGCAATGTAGAGTGTTGTTATTAGTAGGAGCTCATTTTGGATATGTCATTTTTACGGCTGTGTATCAAGGATGAGATTTCGAGTCAAGGCGGAAATTATTATGTATGCCTCGATATCTCACCATAATATGTTTTCTTTTTGGTAATGATATTTAGGAAGGATTAGGAGAAGAAAATAAATATTTAGGAAATATTTAGAGGATGGAAGAAGGTGTCTTATTTTCATCTTTGTATCGTTAGTTTAGATTATTTTCATATTGTATCTTTAATTTAGATATTTTATATTTTGGTAATTAGTCAAAGCTCTACTATATAAAAAGACCTAAATCTATTGTAATGGTATCCCAATTCTTACAATGTAGTCTCTCAATTGAATAAACGATTTCTCTTTTATTCTCTAATTATTTCTCTCATGAATTATCTTTTTCTACATCAATATTTTCCCATTATCCTAACACCCTCTAAAGCTCTGATGCCAATGAGGCAATTGACTCTTCCTATGATGATAATTAAAGTTTACATCATCTGATAACTTCACTTAACCGTTATAAATCTTGATTGATCCCACAATTACTTCACTTTTCCTACCAAATTATGGGTTGAAACATACAAATAGATATTTGAAATTGACTTGTAGAAACTTGCAAAAAATATATCAACAAACATAAGAAACAATGAGTACCTATATACATGTCCCCCACTAAAAATCTCTCATACTGTACTCTTTATCACTGGTAAATGGAGTCTACCATTTTTTTCAAATTTATTTAATGAAGAAAGATGGTAAATGGAGCCCATTTACAAGTGCTAAATGGGAGATTGGGGGCTTTTTAGAGGCCAAACAAACTTTCCCAGAAAAAATTCACAAAGTATTCAACATACTGATCCATGGGACCCATAGCCCTAATCGATTGAGAATCATACGTTATAAGTCTATATTTTGTTAAAAATTAAATAATACTGACATAAGACAATTAATTTTCTTCATTGAATCAAAAAAAGTATTTAAGCTCAACTACAAAGTACATGATAATCAAAAAAATATAAAAGCAAACCATTTCAAAGTGTTTAAACCAGACTTATGAACAAAAGGAAAAGAATCAAACCACAATAAAATTCATAATCATGGATGAAGTGTTCTGAGTTCCCTGATAAATATTCAATTTATTGAAAAATCATCGCTATAATATGAATTAATCAATAAACTTGGTAACAATGTTCATCATCTCCACAGCCTTGTCAGAGAGAGGATTTTGCAAATAAAACACATGATCCTCCCCCTCCGCCTCGTAGAACTTCACCTCACCTTCCCATTTGCCATTCGCTATGGCCTCCACTAGTTTCTCATAATACAACCTGTTGCATTCCGGAAATCATGTTTAGACAAGTTTCCATATGTAATCCTCATAAATAATTTAAATATCTAAATAAACTTGATTGTCAACTTATTTCTTTAACAAACTGGGTTCGAAGATCCGCTTCAAATCACAAAAAACATGATTGTAAATTCTGCATTATATTTTATGAAACTCGTTTAGCACACTTAACATGTTAAGCATGAAAGTGAGATATAAAATTTCATTTTTCTGATGTAAGAAAGAATTTGAAAAATCAAAAGTTACAGTCGAACTGAGGTAATGAAAATCAAACTAAAATCGAGTTGTTTTTTATTTACAAAATTACGAGTGTCAATTATAGAAACTTGCCAAATTAAAATTAGATAAATTCACATCTTCATTTCTTTAGAAAAAAAATTTACTATTTGTATAACTAAATTTATCTTTAGTTATTAATCTTTGGCTTAATAAATATAAAAATAAACTACTAGAACACTTAGCTATATCACTATCACAAACCTGCCGCGGTCCTTCAGCCCATCTTTCTCTGCCACTGTGACGAAAACCTTATCGCATTTGAACACTTTCTCCAATCTTTCTTCTGATGCCATCGGATTTAGTAACGGGTCATCTAAGCCTGTTGTACCGGGAAAGATAAACATCCATAGTAGGGAACCCTTCTCACGGTTCTCAGGATGGGCGTCCTCTTTACCGATTGGCTCGCTGCCCCAGAACCACGGGTGGCATAAGACCAGCCCTTTGATCTTTATCTATAAGAAATAATTTCAATTCAAGATGAATTTTTTAAGAACTTATTTTCCAAATCAGACCTTGATATAATGTTCCCTCAAAAAAAAAATTCAGCTTTCCTCCTTAATTATGTCTGTAATTCTAATAAATGTGATCGTGTTTAACACAATGTTTTATCTAGTTCATGTCTACAATAAGCTAATGATGACAATTTAAGGGTGCAAACTAACATTTTCCTTGAACTAAAATGATGGTGGCATATCCTTTCTAACTAAATTTTGATGAAAAGTTTCATTAAGAGGTGATTTGCATACATTTTAAGATCTTAGGAAAAAGGTGATTAGTTTATCTATTCATTTAATTAAATATGTATAACTAATTTAATTAAATATGTTTTCCTAAAATATGTGAATGATTTTGATCTTTGTGAAATATAACAAAATTGATTTTTTTTGTATTACCCCTTCAGAGGCAGCTTTAACTGCCAGGTTATGTGCCACGTTTGCGCCCGCACTGTCTCCACCAAGATATAGACGTGTAAGGTCACCATACTCGGAAATCCAATTATCAGAACTCGAGCCAGAGGCAGTCCAACCCAACACTTCCCAACAATCATCATAGGCCACCGGCAACGGATGCTCAGGTGCTCGTCTATACTCGACCGAAACTGCAATGATATTAGCTTTTGACACAAGGGAGTTCAGATAGTTGTGGTATGTTGGGGATTGAGCAGTCTCGATTATGAAGCCTCCGCCGTGGAAATATACAAGAATTGGAATTTTGGTATCAGAGTGTATGTTGGGAGGGAGATAAAGGCGGGCGGATACGCCTGTGGTTGGGTTGACAGGTATGTCTTTGGAGATTACACCTGTGGTTGGGTCGGTACCGGCTGATACGGTTTCTGTTCCAAGATTTCTCTCGAAACGGCCAGATTTGTAGAGTCGGGCGATTGGGAAGAAGTCATGGACTATAGTTGTGTCTGGATCTTGTTCCATGACTAAGATTGAGAGAGAGAAAGAGAGATTGAGACAAGAGGGGAGAGAGAGATGACAGTAGTGTAGGGTAGGGATTTTTAGTCTGGTTATATGGTGCTGGTTGTGTGTTTATTGTGTATGGGTATGGTCGTTGATCCACTGTATTGCTGTTGTCCCATCTCCCTGTATCATTTTTTTAACATTAAACTCATGGCAGCCACCTCTATTGATTTTATTTGTTATTTTAAAAAATTAATATTTTGACAATTTCGGAAACATTCACTATGTTAATTTAAGAGTGTTTCATTATTTATCCTACTTTAAACTAGAACTTGGGATATTAGAAGAACAAAGTTTTATTCTGAATAAAGTTATCTTTTACTCAGACAACGTTTTAAATTTTTATACTAAGCTGAAATTTATTTAATATTCAAGTAATTCAACTACTTTTGGAGGGATGAAATTTCTTTTTATTTCTTCTTCTTGTATGTAGACTGATGTTAGATAAGTAATTATCATTTCTACCACCAAATTACGGAACTCGTTTTTTCAATGAAGTATCAAGGAATTATTTTTTCCATCCTTACTTGTTTTCACTTTTGAAAATGACATTTCTAAATATGAGGCGTCGGTATAAACACGTCCTCAACCCAAAATAAACCTAACATGATAAAAAAGAAAATGGTCCCCATTTTAATTTGGGGAGATAGTTAACAGCAGCATATCTTTTTTGACGTTTATACGTATTTAAATGCGAAAGTTACAAGTATTGAATTATATAACTTGTGGTGATTCGAATATGTCATGTATATTTGTTAACTTGGCCAATTGTAATTATTTCTCAAAATTAAATTTCAACCCTTTAGATATGAATAATTCATTAAATAAGGTAGTAGATTGAATTTCACACAAAATAAAAAATTTATCCTTTCGATCATAACAAGCAAAAAAATCGACGATCGAAAAAAAACTACATGATTCATCAAAAACGAAACTTCAAAATTCGAATTTTTGTAATTGGATAAAATATATGTGGTATATATTAGATTTACAATCATTTTTACTATTTTTGAACATTCCTTCGTTGAAATCATTAAAATTATTAAAATTAATGATTGAGAAAATATGTCATTGAATTTTTTTATTGAAGGGATAAGCGAAAAGCCAACATTCTATTATAAAAAATAAGCGAAAAATAAATTTTACATATGATGTTGGATCCAAGAAATATGAGGATCATCGAAGAAATACTACATGTTAATTGGCAAAAAAAAAACTCATGTATGACTATTGTCATACCGGACAATCTAGCGATATTGGTCCCTCAAATCTTCAACTATCAGGTTGAAAATTTTCCTTCAAAGATCCTGGGCCTCCCTTTGATGACAAAAAAAAGTAACCAAATCTATCTTATTCTCCCTTCTAGAAAAGGTACAAAAAAGACTAATGGAAGAAAAAAAATTCTATCTTTAAGGGGCCAACTCACGCTCATTAGGTAAGTATTTTTGTCGCTCATAACTTATGAGATGCAAATCTTCCTCTTTCCGGTCTCGCTTATCGACGAGATCAATAGACTTATAAGCGTTTTCTTTTGGAAAGGACTGAGGAGATAAAAAATGTTTCGGTGGCCATTGCTTGGTAGCATGGGACTGACTATGGAGGGGCAGAAATTCTTTCTATAAAGGGTAAAAGTATCTCGTTATTCCTCAAAATGTCTATGGATTTGAAAATCTGAACCCACAAGCCAATGGGCAAGTCTTAAACTCATCGACGGGTTAGAAGATCCAAAAGATCTCACTATCAATACTCAATCCCTATCGTTCTTCCTCTCTCAATTGGCTATGTTACTACCGCTATTCGACATATCAATCCCCTATGAATTGGGAAACAGTCTAAACATAAATTTTTGGAATGATATTTGGGTTTTGAAGACACTCAAAAAAACTTCTTCCAAATCATATTTGGAATCATACGGGGTGATAGCTTGACGTTGGCGCAAGTCCTAAATGGTGCGATAAATTTCCAAGTTCTTCTTGCTTCAAACGAAGTGGGTACAAGGTCGGAAGCACAAGAGATCTTTCTCACATTAGCTCTTATCAACCCAACTCCTCAAAGAGATAAGGAGAGATGGAGCTGGATCATCTCGGGTGAATTCATCATAAAATCGGCATACGAATTCCTTCACCTTGCAAACACTTTATCAAAGAAAAACTGTCAATTGTGGAAAATAAAATGTTCGGAAAAAGTACGATTCTTTGGGTGGCTATTGGTACTTGACCGGCTTCAGACCCAACGAAATATTCAAACAAGGGGGTGGCCAAACCAAGGCGAATGTACATTATGTAGAGAACATTTCATGGAACGGGGTCACATCTATTCTTGCATTGTGATTTCGCAACAAGAATCTAGGCGCAAAAGGGTATCGACTCACAAGGCAAGAACAAAGAAGGCCACAAAAGTGGTGGGTATGTGGTGATATGATTTCCAAATTACCCATTTATACTTAGTTCTGATCGCAAGCGCACGATCTATGCATAGTATTTTGGGTGTCGAATCAACAGAGAGGTGTAGTTGATTTAAGTTTCTTACGTAGTTCGGACAAAATATTTAGTTGGGTTTTGTTTGTTTGAAATGAAAGAAAAGAAAAGAAAAGTGATCGCTTATGGGGCCGCGGACATTATTATCACAGTCCTTGTCAACTTTAGGTTGTAGATAAAGCTGATAGTAGAGAGAGTTATGGGGACCAAGCTTTTTCGTAGTTCTCTGTCTAATCTATTTCGTCTTTGCCAGTGTTGCTCTCGTCTTGCTTTAGCAAGGTGGTTCTTCCCTCTAATAAATGAATCAGAGATCCATCATGCTCTCCTCCTTAACCGCACGGGGGACTGTCACTTTTCCCCGCATCGGCTTGAACTGAGAACCCTTTGAGTTCTATGGAAGCTCTTTTTGCACCGATTCTCCATGATCGCCAAACTATCCTTCCTTCCAACTTTGTCGTCTGGTCCTCATAAGTTCATAATTAAGTACCCGGGATGATGTGACACTTCCGTACTCACCCCACCAAGTGTCGTCTGTACTGGTCTGATCGGCAGGGTCTCTCACCTCCTGAGTATAGACGCTAGGTTTCTCCTCATAAGGTTGAACGCCTAACGACTAGGTTTCTCGTGACGATTACTTGCTAATATGTATTCTCGAGTTTCATCTTGAGTTAAGATAAAAAGCACAAGACAAGATAGTAAGTACGAAAGCTAAACAACACACAAGCAAGATGAAATCAGGAGACATCGAATCTACTACTCAAACTCCTATTCTAGAAAATTGTTTAGTTACAAGAATTCATAACGAAAATGGATACATGAAACAATACAACATTGTTTGTCTTCTCTCTAATATGATGTAAGAACAGCTACCAATGATTTGCTACCCCTCGGCAGCCCCAGAGTTCATCCTTTTATAGATGAAGGGCTGGTCTACCTATGGAAGGAAATAATCTTTTCCAAATGTAATCTAATCAATCCCCAAATCTGATCTCAATCAAAGATCAAACCTGATTTATTCCTCCTGCCAAATGAAGTTCATTATTTCCGCACAATTGAGCTAGACTGTTAAACATGTGTCATCTTTCAGAAAAATCTACTGCCGACTCCTTTTCTCGATCGGGACGGCTCCTCACCTCGATCGCTGTGAGGCAGACCCTCGATAGCGATAATTACTACCGAGATTGCAGTAAGAAAGACCAGGCCCAAGGATTCTGGTATTTCATTTTATCAACTTTTATATCAAACTTATTTTATTCTACTAATGAATGAAAATTTCAATGAGACATTTCGCCTTCTGGAGCTTCAAAAAAAAAGTTTTACATACTATCTTCCTTAGTTTGGACCTCTAGGTCAGCCTTTCTTATCATCAAACTAATCAGAAGATCCTAACGGACTTAGGATTCTCAATTTTTAAGCCTAATATGATTTATTTGCTAGCATATTTTCTCCCACAACCTGCTATCTACATTACTAGCTCTAACACCATCCATTGTGGCTTTTTCCTGTTGGAGAAAATGAGTGAGTTTCATTCCTTCCATACATTCCAACATATTGCTTCCCATTTTCTATCCATATCATTGGATTTATAAGATAGAAATAAATATACAAATCTTATCGATTCATCCGAGAACAATAGATCATATCTACACAGTTGAAATATTATTTTGATTTTTATATTGTCATAAATAATTGATATTATATGTGTGTGCGCGCGTATGCGTGCGTGAGTGGTGCCACTAGGAGCCAAGGCATTGGTGTCACTAACGATAAAACATGTTCTAATGTCCAAATGGACAATCAGAATAGCTCATAATAATCTATCTACTACAAATATATGGGCTACAAAATTTTAATTTATTTAATAATTATTTGATTATGCATTGGATATAAAACAAAACGTATTATCGAACGTGTCAAAAAGTATTATGTGGTTGCAAAAGTCTTATATAAAATACTTGTACATCATATCTACAATATAATTAGATGAAATTTCAAGAAGTTTGAGTAACATTTTACCGTAAATGGACTAAAACTTCAATTATGTATGTTCGATGATTTATTTTATTTTAACGTCTAATACGCAATCAAATAATCATCCATTCCAGTGAAATACTCATAATTCAATTGACTAAATATACATCATAAATTAAGGTAGTGAATGCTTTCCATATGTGATGAATAGAATACCTCTTATGAATAACATTCAGTATGTATATTTAAGGAAAAATTGCCAAAAAGCCCTTACATTATGTCGAAATTGCTAAAAAATTGTATTAATGACAATTGAAAAAAAAAACTCTCGCCATAAGTTAGAAGGTAACACTTTTAGTTTTCCTATTTTAATCACTTTAAAAAACTTTTCTAAAACTTAAATTAATCTTTTTCTCTCAATGGAGTTTTTTTTATCTAGAAAACAATTGAAATTAAATTGCTTTCTCAAAAAGTGAATTAACACATAAATTCACACTTAATGCAAAGATAATATGTTAATTATGTTTCAAAAATGTTATTTTTTTTTACAATAGTCCGTAGGCATACACAACACACGCACATACGTACACTGAGAGGCGCAACTAATCCTATTTGAAAATCTCCTAAAAACCTCTCTAAATTCCTGCTAGACGCGGGATTCAATTTACTCGCCTATGAAAATGTTGGATCAATACCATATCATTAAATTATCATAATGATGGTGAAAAGAGGTAAGAGAGTGAGTGTACGAGTGAGAGAGAGAGAGAAATGTTAATTAATCATAAAGAAAAAAAAATTATTTTTAAATAAGATAAATATTCACAACTCCCTCTTAAACACCTCGAAAATTGTCCATATATATATATTAATGCAAGCTTGAAATTTTTAGATATTTTCAACTATATATTATAGTTTTGTATAAAACTATTACGTCTTTTCTTATGTCCATTATACTAATATTATAAATTTTCAAATGAATATCTTCTTATTTTTAGACATCACATTTTCTTATATGGTCATTGTACATTTTTATAATTCAGTTATATCTTTCTAAATCCGACAGTGGCAACAAATAAGCCAGAAATGCATATTCCGTCCCTTTAAATAATTAGTAATATAAAAATTAAAAATTAACAGTGTTAGCGACAATTTATTTCCCCGTTCCGGCAATCATGCAGGGGGGTTTTTCTAATTTCAACAAATGCAAGTACTCTTCTTGTAAATTACATAAACCAATACCAAACAGAAGCTTTTCCAAGTGTAACCAATAGGCTTGTCAATGGATCGGGTTCAACCCGAATCCAGTAGGTATCCGACCCGAACGGATCGGGTCAAACCCGAAAAAAAAACCCACGGATCGGGTTCGGGTTCAAACCCGAAAACAAAAACGGGTTCGGATCGGGTTCGGGTTTGATACTATCCGATCCGTGAAAAACCCGAACCCGAATCCGAAACTTAAATTATAATTAATTTTAATCTGTACCATTCATATTTCTCCAAATCAATCCTACCCATCTATTTTAACCCTAATCCTAACCCATCCAACACTCTTACCCGATCGACTTTGCCCCTTTTTTTTCTCTCTGGACGCCAGAGGCAGAGAAGAAGCGAAAGAAGAAGAAAAAAAAATCCTTCCGCCCAATCTCTGCCTTCGCTCCGCCGTCTCCCTGATCGGTGCCGGTCGCCGGTCGTCCCCCTCTGCCCCGCCACCCTTCTGCCTCTCTTCTACTCTCCTTTCTTCTCCTTCTTCTTCTTTTGGAGAACCGTTACAGATGTTTATGAAGCGTTACGAGAATCCTTACTTTAGTATCGGTTATTAACGAATAACCGATATAAAATCCGCAACGGTTATTTATAAAAAACGGTTACAAAATCCATTAGTATCGGTTAGTTCTAAAGAACCGTTACAGAATACTTTAGTATCGGTTATTTATAAAGAACCGTTACGAAAAACTTTAGTATCGGTTAGTTATAAAGAATCGTTACGTAAGAGTTTAGTATCGGTTATTTATAAAGAACCGTTACAGAAACCTTTAGTATCGGTTAGTTATAAAGAACCGTTACAGAAGAGTTTAGTATCGGTTATTTATAAATAACCGTTACAGAAACAGTTAAGAAGACTTTAGTATCGGTTATTTACAAAGAACCGTTACAAGAAACCTTTAGTATCGGTTAGTAAGAACCGTTACAGAAGACTTTTGTATCAATTATTTATAAATAACCGTTACAGAAGCCATTTTTTTTTTTCATTTATTTTTGTAAACGGGTTGCAAACGGGGGGAAAAAAAAGAAAAAACAAAACACACTACCGTAAGTATGCTTCTGTAACGGTTCTTTATAAATAACCGCTTCTAAATTTTTCTCAAAATATTTTGTGCCAAAAAATGATGGGCTGCCGTATCCTTAACGGATTTCGGGTTTACCCACGGATTTCGGATTATCCGCGGGTTCGGGTTCGGGTTTGAAATAAAACCCATAAAGTTTTCGGGTTCGGGTTCGGGTCAAACCCGAAATTTTCGGATCGGGTTTTGGTATGGCCAAACCCGAACCCGACCCGGCCGTTGACACGCCTAGTAACCAACAATTCAAGCAAAAAAGAGTCTTGACCAACAAAAGGCTCTCTTTCTCCAAACCAAACCAAAAAATGAAGAAGCAAGTGTTCATCCTGGCCGGCCAGAGCAACATGGCCGGCCGAGGCGGTGTCCACTGGTCGCACAAACACTACGTATGGGACGGCGTCGTCCCGCCCGAGTGCGCGCCTTCTCCCTCCATCCTCCGCCTCTCCGTCGGGTCCGTCTGGGAGGAGGCAAGAGACCCGCTGCATTTCGATGTGGAGCCGAAGAGCAAGACCGGCGGCGTTGGGCCCGGTATGAGCTTCGCTAATGGAGTATTGAAGGAGATTGGTGGTGCTGGATTTGTTGTTGGGCTTGTGCCTTGTGCTGTTGGAGGTGAGTGGAGTGGTACATTGTTGAAATTATGGTGATTTATAGAGTTAAAGTATGAAAATTGGTTGTTTGTAGGTTGCAAAAACGAGTTCTTTTTTGAAAATTGGTTACTTGGCCTCGTAAAAACCAGTTCTTGTTTATAATGTGTTACTAAAATGGAGGTTTGACTAAACAGGCACGGCGATTAAAGAATGGAAAAAGGGATCGAAACTATACAACCAAATGATACGAAGGGCGAAAGAGTCGATGGAAATTGGAGATGGGGGTGAAATTAAGGCGGTTTTGTGGTACCAAGGAGAGAGCGATTGTGAGTCGGATCATGCATCAGAGACTTACGGGGAGAATTTGGAGACGTTTATTAAAGATGTTAGATCCGATCTTGGGTTTCCATGCTTGCCTTTTATTCAGGTCAACAAAGTTACAACTTCCTTTGTCTTTTTAGTTGATTATTATTTTAATTGTTGGCTGGTGTATTTCAGGTTGCTTTAGCGTCAGGAGAGAAGAGAAACATAGATAAAGTGAGAAAAGCTCAATTGGGGTTAAACATGACCGATTTGGTGTGTGTTGATGCGATGGGTTTGACCCTAAATCCTGACAAGTTACATCTCACGACAAATTCTCAAGTCAAATTAGGCGAGATGCTAGCTGAGGCGTATATAACGAACTTCATGCAACAATCAAGTGTTATTACAAGGTATATTAGCTTATTTATTGCTACGGTATTAATATCAGTGTTATAAATGAAGAATGGGAATTCTTCATTTTCGCTTTTGTTCTCTTCCACAAATATTTCATACGGGTTCTCTCCGTAATTTCTAATTTTATTTTCTGTTTTAACTCTCTAGCTAATTTCTAATTGATTCAGTACTTGATTAACTCTTATGTTATCAATGTCCCTAGTTTTGCAACTGAAGCCCCAAGATTGCATCATATTACCCTCAATTGTGCAAATTAATATTTATATAGGTTCAAATCACAGTCATTATATGTTCCAGTCGATTGAGTCAACTCTTTATGATTCTGAAATAGCATTACTATTTCTTTGACTATTGCCATTGGTTGTATTGGTATTATTGGGACAAGCAGCTAGAGAAGCCCAGTGAGATAAGGATTGGAAGTTTATTTAGAGCCCCTTATCTCACTTGCACATGTTTCTTTATTACCACATTTTTTTACATATTAATTCTTACTTGTACAGCCTAAACAAATGATGGTTTAACATGGACAAACATCAGGACATGCAGTTGGACATAATGATTGACTATTTGAGTTGGTGAATTATACAAATCATGTATTTGAAAAACCGTTATTTATTTTTAATGAAATATTGAATTTATGAAATAAAATGATGACTAATGAAATTATTTAAGTTATACTTGCATAATTATCTTAAAATGCAAACTTCCATCACTTGTCAATCTAACATGTAAAAAAAAAAAAAAAAATAGCAACAAAATTACAAAAAAAAAAAAAAAATAGGTTGTATTATACAGACAGGGTTCAATAACATTGATTGGTGTATTTTAGCAGCTACAAGTTTATATCTTTTCCTTCTAATCAAATATTACAGATACCCAAATGATCATGTGATTTATGAAGATATGATATATGGCATGAGTGACCTCTATTCATCTTGTCTTACTCTTCCCAACCAAACAAAGAGCATTGAGAATTGGTGGAGCAGCTCGACTTCTTTTCTAAAACACAGGTATTTCAACAACAAGCTCAGTGTACTAATTTCCTTTGTTGTGGTTAGTGTTTTTATGGTCTACATTGTTTATTATGGTATTGTCTAGCTTTGTCCATTTTTTGTTTACACATTTGTTTTTAGCTTTGTTTGTACTGTCTATTTTTGGATTTGTTTTTGTTATGTCCATTTATTCATTACAACTATCAACTTATGGAATGGCGTAATTACATTATATTAATGAGAAATAAAATTTTCATTGTATTTCCAAATGTTTCATTTTAGGGGCTGTTTGGTTAGCTGCATTTGGAACCCCAAAAGTAATTCATGATTCTGGAATTGAAATTTCTGCATTAATAGTTCCATTTCTCATGTTTGGCCACAAGAAACAAAAAATACTGCAGTCCCAATTCTAATGTTTGGATTGTTGTTAATGGAATATGCAAATTGAACTACATTTTTTAGTTATACAATAATTATTTTGAATAACTACATAATCAGTATAAGATATAACATATTAAATTTATATATGTATATTATAATAGTAGTTAAAATTCATAAACTTCATCACCAAAATCTACATTATAATATTTTGAAAATTATATAAACCCTCAATTCAAAAACCAATAACATTTCAAAATTATAACAAGAACTCACGTATCCTAATAAAAAGAAATCAAAGAGTTGAAAGCAAAATATTACAAAATAAAATCAACCAACAATTTGCCAACATTCTAAAAAATCCAACAAATTCAAGCCACAAAAATACGACAAAATAGTTCAAGACTAACGACAACAAAATATACAACAATGAAAATAAGATAATTAATGTCCATCTCTTTCCCACATTTGATTCATTATATTATCTCTAAGTGTCACCCATTCTCGTGTTCCATCTCGCGTTCTATCTCTTGACTCGGAAGTTATAGGCCCTCTAAAATTTGTTGTTTGACATTCCTCAATTGTCGGTACAAATGAATCGAGACCATAATCTAGAATATAGTTATGGATGGTACAACATGCAAGAACAAGATCTACCTGAGTGGAATAAGAAAAGTATGGCCTACAAATAAGAATCTTGAAACGATTCTTCAAAGCACCAAATGCGCGTTCGATGCTAGTCCGCAAAGATGAATGTCTATGATTGAAGAGCTCCTTGTTGGTTGTAGGAGGATGATTAGAAAACTCTTTCAAGTGATATCTTACACCACGAAAAGGTGAAATAAAACCGGGACGTGTTGAGTATCCAGCATCAACCAAATAGTACTTTCCTATAAATTAGTAGTAAATTATAACTATAAATTTGCAATCTCATATAAGAAAAAAAATTCTATCATTTTTATTTACCTTGAGGTATAGTTAGTCCGTCGTCTCTTTCAAGTGCATTCCTTAGAATGAGAGAGTCGTGTGCTTGAACCCTCCCAACCAAGCAAGCACATATGTAAATCGAAGATCAAAATCCGCAACTGCTAAGACATTTTGGGTAGGATAACCCTTACGCCCAAAGAAAGATCCTTTGTTATCTTGCACACTAGCATGAATATGTGTTCCATCTAAAGCCCCAATACAATTATCAAAGAACGGTGTAAATCTCGAATTTGTGCTAATTACCCTATGTGTAATCGTACTAGGTGGCTTTATATAATCCGGACGCAATTCTCCAATTGCATATAAAGTATGTTGGAAATGCCGACTCACCGTCTCCGTAGATCGTATGAAATTTCTTGCAATAACTCTATTTCTTACGCTATGAGCTATGACATGCAGAAACATGACCATTTGCTCTTCGACCGTTACATACAATGTATTCAACATCAATCTTTTGCTCTTCACAATGTCACATAACCCGAAGAAAGCTATTCTTTTCATTCGGGTCATTGCAATACACGCAACATCAGACTCATTAATCATCCGAATTATGTATGAATTTCTAATAGAATGTCTACGATCTATTATGCACTTAGGAATTTTGCTCCCTTCACCTTGACGTTCTCTAAGAAGCATTAAAACCATAAAACCTCCCACCATAGCACTCATAGCAGCTATTCGTTGTTCGTCTGTTAACATTGTGAACCTATATAAATCAAACATTATTGGTATTTATTAGTGTTAGATCAAATACCATCATGACAAATAGGAGAATAAGCTAATAAAAAAATTGAGAAAAACATAGGATATGATCTACTAGGGTCTACTATAACCAAACAAGTATTACATTTGTTCTGTTAAAATCTGAAGCAACTATTACAATTTGAACTTTCATTCTAAACCAATCCAAACAGTTGAAATTAATGGCAAACTCTAATTAATATGGCTCCTATACATAAATCCAAACAGGTCCTATAAATTAGTTGTATTACACACCTCAACTGGTATTACAAAACCCCCAAATTAATCCTAGACAAGTCAGATTGTAATTAATATGGCAAACTCTAATTATCGAAGACAACAATAAAATTCTAAATAACTTCAGCAAAAATTAACTTTTCCCTTAAATAACACAACAAATCCCCAAATCAGTAGGTTTGAATCAAATATAAAAAGGTGCAGAATGACTTTGACTCTCTCTGATCCATAAGGCTGCATTGAAATTGTACCAAAGAAAAAAAAATATTCGTTGGGAAGCTTGATGTGAGAAAGAGCAAATAGACACCTTCACTGTCAATGATCCAAAATTTATACTTAAATTCAAGAAAAATAGCAAGAAATTCTTACCACTCAAGCAAGAGATGAAGTGGTACAAAGAGAAACTTGAAGGAGGAGACAGAGGAGAAAAGGGGAAAGCGCTTGCCGGCTGAAGCGAGAAAGAGAGAAGAACCACTCAGGAGTAAAGTGTGTTGACGAGAAATGCGAAAGGAAGAGTGCTGCGTGATGGAGGCAGGAGTAGATCTATTTCTCCCGCCATAAATTAGAGCTTCTGCATTTCGGAAGCTCGTAAATCTGGCTGAATATTGATTTACAGCATAAAAGTGCATTGGGAATCTAAAAATGTAGCAGTTTGAGAACTTACAAGAGTCCAAACAATGGAAAGTTACTCAACTACAGCATTTTCATTTACAAAATGCCTTATTTACTGCATGCCAAACAGCCCCTTAGTATATCATCAGCAAAGTTTTTCATGTGGCAGAATTACATTCTAGCCAATCAAGAGAAGCAGCCTTACATTCATTCAATTGTTCATTTAATTCAAATAGTTACAAACTTACTGCTTACAAGTGATGCATGTGGTATTCTCTGAGTAAATTAAACATTCGCTAATTACTAACTGAATTTCTTAATATGTTCTACTATCAAGCATCAAGTCATCCTTCATTACAAGCAAATTACAACATATAATCAATACATCAGCATAAAGAAAAACTATCCAAACCAGAAAAAATATCAAATTAGGATTCAGGAAAAACTATCAAATTTCCAAAAGTATCACCAATCAGTCAAATGGCTACACGGAAGTAGGAGGTTCAAAAAACCAGGGGACGATAATAGCTAAAAATAGAATAAAATGTCTGAGCAGAAGTCAAAAACAACAAGACAGTACCAGCAGTAAAAGAAATAAAAGCCCATGGATAAGGGTGTCAATGGATCTCCAAAATCCGATAACCCGATCCGAATCCGTATGAATAAATTCGCATATGGATCATAAAAATGTATTCGAAAATAAAATGGATCCGCATATGGATTTTTGAAGAAAATCTGTTAGCTTATCGGGTTTGAATTTGGATCTGTCTATACCCAACTGTTGCCATCCGTCTCCCTCCTTCTTCCCCGTTCTCATCTCTTCTGTGAGCTCGGGAACGAAGTGGCGCGAAGGAGCTCTCTCCTCTCCCTCCTCAGACGGACAAACGAACTCTCTCGCCTTCTCTCTCGCAAACCCTCTCTAGCACGATGCTGTTCGGTCGCAATCCCTTCTCTGTCGAGAGGAGTTACTGCTTTGGCTAGATTTGTTGATGCTATCTCTGACCTTCTCTTTCTGTCGCCTGTGAAGGAGCTTCCAGGTATTTCTTGCCACATTTAGTCAATTTAAATTTTCAATGTCTGCTGAATTTACTGAGTTCTTACTAATTACTCTGAATTGTTATTTCATTTTAAGTTAGGCTACTTTTGAAGGACTGAATTTGACTTAATTGGGGGCTACTTCTGTCTTAATATGGCTGAATGCTGACTAATTAGGGTTAATTATCTGAAATTTGCCAGGTTAGAATTAATTAAACTGAACTTTGCCTAATTAGATTTGAATAGGCAAAATTAATCCTAATTATTCAAATTTTCTTTCTTTGTTTTCCCGAATATGCTGGAATTGTTGTGTGTTGATCCCAAATTGGATGGAATTGTTCCCAAATTGCTTCAATTGGTTTCAGAATAAGCAGATTCCAACTTTCAGTCATTTCTACCTAATTACTCACAATTTTCCTAATTAATTGCATTTTCGTACACGGATAAACCCTCCAAATGGGTTCTCTGCCAGTAGAATTAGTACGAAGCATCGTGTTTCAGCTAGCCATCACAATGGATGTCCTATCCTCATCAGTCATTTAGGGATTAGGGTTATGGGGCTAATTTTTGTCTTGTAAGTACAACCAACAATAATTCATGAGGATGATGAATGCTGAGAAAACGATGAAACCAAAGATGAATCTGAAAACGGAGTAGTTGATGTATTTGGTTTGAAATAGATTAATAGTTTTTCTATATGATTTGTAATGGATTATGTTGCATTATGATCTAATTCATAACAGAATACGGTCTCATTTTGTAATGAATTTATAATGATCGGCATGGGTGCAATTTGAAAAATATTATTTGTTTAATTTGTAAAATTAATTTGTAGTGGTACAGCACAGACGGTATTCTAGACCGGTATTTAAAAGCTGCATTAGAGTTGGTACCAAAATGGATAGGTACCAACTTAAAATTATCAAGTAGTTGATATACATAATGACTAAAAGTCGGTGTCGGAGTCGGGCGCTCAGCCAGATTGGAAAGTCGTCCGTGTCGGGTCGGTTTCGGCCGAGTCGGATCAGAGTGTTGAATTTTTATAAAAAATTATTTTCAAATGAATAGAAATGAAAGAAAATTGAAAACAAAAATGGCTGAACCACCCTTTACGGATCATGACATCTATACATTAAGGTTTTGTAGATCATGACATTTTTAAAATATGTGAGCGATAATTAGTGAATACTGTTGATTTAGTATAAATTGGAGTTGTGTTCTTGTGTAATTTATGGTTGTATGTGTTGCTCGACTTATGGTATTAGTTCTTGTATGTGGATATGTAGGAATGAATTCATGAAACAAGAACTAGTATCATCCAAATTGACAGGTACCATCCAAATATCCAATTGCATATCCAACATCTACTTAATATTAGTGTAATAATATTATATGATCATGGTTCATAAAATATAACAAAAATAAAGAATATCGACTGAATTATAACTTTCATGATTTTTGGAACTGCTCGTAATTTTACAATTTTTATGCATATCTCGTGCCAATTCACATTTCTATACATAATACTATACATTTCAATACGTACCCTCGATCAATAGGCATTTCTATGCATACCCTACCCATTTCAATTCACATTTCACTACATAATCAAACCAATTCACATATACATAAACCTATACATTTCAAATCACTTTACACTACATAACCCTAAACATTTTCACATTCATTTTTTTCCTTCATTCGGGTTTTGATTCACATCATTTTCCATTAAAAACTACTTTTTTAGTACCGCCTTGTACCAGTTTGTATTCATCGGCCGGTTTCTCCAATTGGTGCCTGCAAAAAAAATATAAAAATTGGTTTTTTAATTTTTAAATAAATTCAAATCTTGTATCAAAGATAAAAAAAATCGAAAACCTCCATAAAAACCCGTAACTTTATAAAAAAACTACATTTGACTATCCAATTTCCGTAAACGCCCTAACTATTTCAAAATAAAGCATGTCTATATCAAAATTCAGCTCCATTTAACCTTACTTAGGTCGAATTCATATTAACCCTAAATAGACAAATTTCAGCTTAATTGACCCTATTTAGACAATAATTCAGCTTATTTAACCCTAATTAATAAAAAAAATCAGCTTAATTAACCCTAATTAGGTAAAATTCAGCCTTATTTACAACATTTAGCCCCCCAATTCAGTCCATCAAAATTAACCTCACTAAAACGTGAATTACATCAGAGTTATTAGAAAAAATTCAGCGGAAATTGAAAATTTTAATTGACTAAATGTCGCAAAGAAAAAAAACTGTTTACTCCTTCGATGGCGACAGAGAGGGAAGGACAGAGTATCACGAAAAATTGTCGCTTGAGAGAGGAAAATCGAGAGACTGTTGATGGAAATCAGGACAGCTAATCAAGAGAGCGTCACACGAGAGAGGCATAGTGACAGACGAGAGAGAGAGAGAGAGAGAGAGACTTCATGACGCTAGAGAGGAGATTTTGTTGGACTGACCTAGAAAGAGGAAGAGCTCCCTCCTTTGGCGCGACTTCCTGAGCTTCTGGAGCTTCGAGCGACGAAGGCGAACAAAGATGGGAGGAGGATATGTAGGAATGGAGAAGGGGAGGCCGACATGGAGAGAAGGATCGAACGTCCGTCTTCCCAGTAGTTATGCACGGATCGGAGATCAAATCCAACGGTGAAAAACTCGCGAATCTAATGAATTTCTTTTCAATTTTTCCAACTAAACTGAATCTTCACTACTTAGCACTGAATTATAACTCCGGTTTCAATGATGTCTGCGGTTTTCATGTACTGCATTGTCTTAATTGGGGCTAATTGTGTTTTATTATTACTGAACTTGGATAAATATGATTAATTATGCTGTTTTTATTTTTTTTTTGCTTAAATTAAGGTTAACTGAGATACTTTTTGGTCTAATTAGGATTAGTTTTGACCCAATTACGGTTAACTAAGCTGAATCGTTTATTTTCGCTGAATTATATTTAATTCTTCAGTTTTTTTCCCGAATTTTGCAATTTTATTAATTTTTTGCTGGATTTTTTTTGGCTGAGTTATCCTTTTTTTGCCTGATTTTGCAATTTTATTAATTCCAGTCAGCTTTTATTCATTTAACTCAGCTCTTTCTTATTTGTTACAGCCAATTCCACTGTACCTCTCTGTGTTGCCTTGTCTTACCGGGAGCATGTTGAAGATCAAGAAAAAAGAAGATTTGAACATTAAGAAGAAAATAATTATATTGATCACAAAAGCAACACCGTGGCCTAGTCCTAAGACTCCTAAGTCCTAACCCTAATCCTGCGTACAGCCGGTGCCAAACTGATACTGAACGTACCAGTTAGATCTGTATGAATGAATGGTTGAATGAATTAATTGTATAGGACCAAATGAATGACTTTTGGTTGTAATTGTTTTTTGGAATTTGATTTAACGAGGATGAAGTCAGATGTATTAAGATTATAATATTGTGCTAGAATTATTATGAATTATATTTGTAATCGATACTAGCTTCGTAATTGAATTGACTTTTTTTATCTGAATTGGATTGTGTTTTTTGTATGAATGAGTATGGTTGTGGTTGATCTTTTTTAATGTAATATCAATGTGTTGTATTTTAATTAATATCATATTATTAAAGACAATACTCGTATAGTGTAAAACCAAATTATTTCTAGGAATTAAAGCACTTTATATCTTCTGAACCATATTTTGTATCAAATACATTTTATTTCAACCTAATATAACAAAAAATTTCCTTCGGTACATCATCATAAATCATTGAACCTTATAAAAAAAATTGATAAAAAGTTTCATTGAATATATAATTTTACTAGCATACCATTCAATACATGACAGTTTCCTTAAAAAACCTTATACATTATCATGAACCATTGAACCCAATAATTTAACCTTCCAAATTACCTAAACCCTAACCATTTAATCTTAAATCATAAAACCTCTAAACCCTAAACCTTAACTCTTGCACGAAATAATTTACCATTTCGAAAAACAAATGAGAAGGTTTATGATTAGAACAATGGTCTTTTTTGTCAACTTATTGAATATCTTGCTAAATTTGATTCAATTATGCAAGAGCATCTTCGATGTTTAGTTAATAAAGAAATTCAATATCATTATCTTAGCCATAAAATTTTAAATGAAATAATATTATTGTTGGCTAATGAAATCAAAGAATAAATCTTGACAAAAATTACAAAAGCAAAGTATTTTTCTATTATTCTCGATTGTACCCCGGATTTAAGTCATAATGAATAAATGTCAATTATAATAAGACGTGTGAATGTTCAGAATAAAAGTGGAGTCAATGCGGAGGAATTCTTTCTCAAGTTTATAAACGTTGATGACACGTCGGGTCTTGGGTTATTCAACCAACTACAAGAGGTGTTGATTGATCTTAAACTTGATATTGATGACATAAGAGGTCAAAGCTATGATAACGGCGCAAACATGAAAGGTAAACATTAAGGAGTGCAAAGGAGATTACATGACGTAAATCCTAGGGCATTGTATATTCCATGTGGATGTTATAGCTTAAATTTTACATTATGTAATATAGTAAAATCTTGCGTAAAGGGTAGTGACTTTTTTGCATATGTGCAGTGACTTTTTTGCATATGTGCAAAAGATTTATATATTATTTTCAGGTTCAACACATCGATGAGATATTCTTCGGAAATTTGTCAAGGGTTTGACACCGAAGCCATTACCCGATACTCGTTGGAAAAGTCATAACGAGAGTGTTAGAGCTATAAGAAACCAAGCACGAGAATTTAGGGATGTGTTGGTTGAAATTTCAAAAGTTTGTAAAAATGATAGTGTTGTAACGTTGGAAGCTAAAGGGTTGTGTGGCAATGCTTTAGAAAATTTTGAATTCTTGATTAGCTTATGCATTTGGTACAAAATTTGAAGTAAAGTTAATCAAGTTAGCAAACTTCTTCAACAAGAAGAAATGGATATTGAAGATGCAAACAAAAGAATTAAAGAGTTGAAACGGTTTTTTGAAAAGTTTAGAAAAAATGGTTTTGAAGAATCGATAAAAGAGGCCAAAGACCTTGCATTTGAAGTTGGTATTGAGCCAACATTTGAAAGCAAAAGAATTGTTCAAAGGATAAACCAATTTGATGAAGATGCGGAAGATGAAGCAATTGCAAATCAATCACCTGAGGATAAATTTAGTGCTTATTTTATATACATTGTAGACAAAGCTCTAGTATCACTCAACGACCAGTTTGAGCAATTCGAGGAATATGAAAAGTATTTCAGATTTTTATGCAATGCAAAATTTAAAAATATTTGTGAAGAGGAATTGAAGGAGAATTGCATCAAACTTGAAAGTTTTTTGGGATATAATGGACGTGGTGATATTCGTGGAGACAAATTGTTTGAAGAACTTAGCTATTTAAAAATAGCATTTCCAAAAGAAGTTGTGAAATCGGATGGCATTCTTAACTATAGACGGTGTTATTGAAAAAGCGGAGGTTTTAAGATGATGTGGGTGGTTTATCGTATTTTATTGACTATACCTATTACAGAGTTACTTCGGCTGAGAGAAGTTTTTCTAAATTGAAGTTGATTGAAACGTATCTTCGAACTACTATGTTACAAGAGAGATTGAGCGGATTGGCTATGATCGCCATTGAAAAAGAGTTTTTAGATACATTAGATTATGATCAGTTAATTGAGGAATTTGCCTCGAAAAATCCGAGAAGAAGCATGTTTTTGTAATTTTTGTTTGTTTTGAGGATTAAACTTTGTTTTGTGAATATATAATCATGTTAATTATAAACAATATGATGATTTAATGTATTTTGTAATGGATGTTAAAAATTATGTATTAGAACTTTTTTTGCTAATTATTATTTTTAATTGAATTTGTCGTCGACATAATAATTGAGCAACAAAATCTTGTCATACATTTTTGAATGCTTGAATTTGGATTTTCCAGATGGAGAGTTTTGGTTTGGGATATTTGAGGTTAAGTATTTGTGGTTGTGGCATCCATGACAATGACAAGATTTGGAATATTATAGGTTAGATTTTCCTAGTTGTGGTCAAGAGTCATATCATAATTTTTCTCCTGGGCGCCGGATAATTTTTTCTCAAATCTTAGATTTTTATTTAAATTATTATCACAATATCACATGATTAGTTAGATAATATTTCATTTTATATCTCCAATTACGTGAGTACTATCATGTAAAAAAAAATCGAGTATTGAGAACTATATTATATTACTATGTATTTCGAATTTTAAAATAACATATATAATCAATTTATACATAATCCATATTATTTTAACAACAACAAAAAGTAAGAAACAATAAGAAAAATAGTAGTGGCAAATATTTGAAGAAAATGAGTAATGTTAAAATTTTATATGTATAGTATGCATATTTTTCTCATATATATCATATTTCCTTTTTAAAAAATCATGTGAAAAATAATAATTATTTTTTATCTTTTTTAAAGTTAATTATCTATAATTAAATATTATGTAGTTTCAACTAAAATCTTTGAAATAAATTATCTTGCATTTTTATTTTATTTTGTCTCCTTCGTCCATGCCTAATTAATACTTTATTTTTTTTCTAATATAATATGTCAAGAGATAACGACATAAGAAAACCAAAGAGAATAAAAAAAGGATGACATTTTAATCTTATAAATCTTAATGCAAATATAAATGGAGATCATAAATTAACTATCTAAATTATTTAGTTGGCTATTATTTTTTTATGCATTTACCCTTTATATTATTTTATTTCTCATATGTAAATTTATTTGCATAGAATTATTTGTCCTTACAAAATTAGATGTGATATAAAAAATATTTTTGAATGTATAATAAATCGATAGAATATCTTATGATATAATTCAAAATTATTTTTAACATAGCCATCTTACTTAACATAATTATTACATATTATTTATACTATGAATTCATTTTAAACTTTTATTTTGAATCTTCATAATTGCAATTTATACATTATAGATTGAAATAAATAATAAAATTAAAATATTCGCAGGTAAACGCGAGTATTATCCTAGAATATTATTATGAATTTGTCTATTTAATAAATGAAAGTATGAACTTGTGCAAATGATTGATGATGATAATCAATTAGTTTAAAATTGTAGAAAGATACACATGAGAGATTCAAAAACACAAATTGTTTTAGTTTATCTATAAAATTAGTTAGCAATCGAAAATCGAATGGATTACAATATGACATACCCCGCATGTCTAAGATTGTCATATTGATTAATTGAGATTAATAAGATGCATTTACTTATATCTACAATTTTTCTATTTGTAATAACATCTATATTTATTTTTTAAATATTTATATCGTATTGCATAATGAATATTTAGAAGTTTAACAAAAAAAACATTACAGTCTATGATCATTCTATATAATTATGTATAAATTAGATAAAATATATAAATATTCTATTTATATATAAATGTAATTCAATTATAGTCACGCTATAAAATGTAAATAAATAATTAAGTTATCCGTAGCGAAGCACGGCAATGATCCTCGCATTTGTTTTAAAATATGCACGTACCATCAATATTTGTAACATCCATACAATTCTATATAATGTGCACATAATTATAAAAGAGGCGCGATAAGCACTGATATTTTGCAAAAAAAAATGTAATTTATTTTTTGCGATCTTTATAAAGAAGGATTTTTATATATGGTATTAGAATATTCAGAAACATTTTCCATTGGCCAAATTTTGTTAGTTCATGTGATAGACATCTCTTGAATTTTAGAAAGGACAAAAGTTCAAGTCATGACAAACACATTCAGCACAAGATATTTAACTAGTATCTCAACCCACTGATTGCGGGTTTGAGTTGATGGAGCCTTTAGTTTCATATTAACAAACATTTAGGTTTAAATTTTTCACCATCAACATGACATGGATTTTCTAGAATTGGAAAAGCTCCATAAAAAGAAGTGATGTATATATAGTTTTGGAGTTGTGTTATTTGAGTTCAACCCCGAATCCATCCAGTAATAACAAGGATGGCCACATATTTGACTGTGTTTCATATCAGCTCCACGGTGCACTGAAATCTTCATCAAATTGCTGATCAAAAGTTAAGAATAAGATTACAAACCCGATTCGGTTTCCGTGGTTCCGGAACTCACTCATCGTGCAAAAAGCTTGACATAGATGAAAGGCCCTGCATTAATTGATTAAGTCATATTGGGATTGAACAAATTAATATTAGATATCAAGTGCACCAAGGTGGATTTTTAAGGCGGTTTTAATGAGAATTACAGCTAGCATGAGTGCACATGAAACTTCTAATGAAAGAAGCTCATCGAATGGTACCGACCGTTGTATCCAGAATCCCTGATGAGTGAGCTATGCTGAAGCGGTACTAGATCCGTCATGATGTGTTGTGTTGCGTGATGATATATCGTGTTTATAGACAATTCGCATCTTTATTATGGAATAAAAGTGATTTTATTCTAGAAAGAAGGATAAATTAATGCTTTTTGAGATCTGTTTTGATCAATTATATCCAACCGTGTACAATCTTATTACTCTAGTCTATTATAGTTTAAGGCTCAAATCAATCTCACTTACAATCTCCTTGGTTTCTTCCCTCTCTCGCTTCCTCGAACAATTTATCTCCCTTACAGTTTCATTTTCATCTCTCATTCTAGTACTCACATTTCTCGACGATTCTGCTTGCATCAGTTCTTCACTGTTCCTACGTTGATTTATTCGGTAATTTTCAATATCTCGTTTCTCACGTTGGTGGAAGTGATCAATTGCTAGCTCTCTTTGCCTTTTCGCCAGACCTCTCTCCAGTTTGTGTGCATTCTGGTGACCTCCAAGGGCTTGTGAGGTTTGAAATTTCTTCTCGCAGTAGTTACAGTAGAAGATCCTTTCTATCTCAACTGGAGATGATGGTACTGATGCGTTGAGGGAGAGATTTAGGTTTACAGCTTCAGGCTGATCAGGCTCCATTTTTGCTTTTTATATATCATATATATATTGGAATAAGACTAAAGAAGAGAAAAGATTTCTCCTTAAATAGAAAATTAGGGTTGAAGGGTAATTAAGAGCTTATATATATCTCACATCATGTATTGATAGGAAGTATAGCTGGACCTCAACTAACTACGTACGATATATATCACCTACGTTGGAATAACTTGTTAGTAATTCCGATTTGCAATTATTATAGTAAAATTACTTTAACGTTCACAATTAAATTTAAAAATTTGGTTTACGTATAAAAATATATAATACAATGTATTTGATGAAAGCTCCTGCTTTAAAAATAAGAAAAGTATATATGTCCATTGTTTACCATCCTTCCAATCCACCGTTTATCAATGATAAACAGACCCCACTTATATTCAAAATAAGTGGGGCCCGTTTATTAGTGGTAAACGGTGGGTTGGGGGATGTGTATATAAATCCTTAAAAATAATAAAGTACTAATGGGATGATTGGGGGATGATGGGAGGATGTGTATATCTCAAAGACATTCAATTTCTTTTTCATTCATTTTTTTTTTTTTTTGGTAAAGATAAACCTCGCTTCTATTTTCAAATATATTTGTTAAGTTTTAAACCTCATAATCTTTGAGTTGATAGGTTTAAGTGCCTAATCATTTTTATTATAGAAATATGTCAATTCATTATTCGGTTGCAGTTTATTGTAAATTAGTTTCTATTGGGATTGCTTATACACGTAGTTTGCTTATGAGCTTCGAAAATCATTTTGCATGTGTAGGCGCTATTAAGAATTTTATTCGGTGGTTGTGAAGTAATAACTAGTTCTACCTCGCCCACATTTGACAGTACAAAAGAAGAAATATTGTTTATTAGTAGATGCGCAGAGATGTGAAGTATTAGTCGAGCATTAATGACAGACTGACGTGTCAGGATGAATTAGTTTTTCTGTCTCCTTTTTTATGAGTTCCTGTCCAGCAACAGTGGCAACAAGATAAGGGAAGGGAAAGGGAAAAGAGGCGTGGAGCATATGTTTTTTTGTACAGTTATGACTTTCACATTCAAGAATCAAGATTTGAATTACAAAATCCATCTTTATGAATGGATGAAAAAGACTTGCTCCTTCAAAAAAAATGAAAAAGACTTGTTTTGGGGTTTTAAAGGGTTGCGCATGGAATTCTTCCAAACAAATAGTCAAAAAAAACTAGAGACAAAAAGGTAAGTACTGAATGCTAATAACAGAGGTTTCTCTCGTACGGAAAAGTGAGCAGACAAGGTAATGGCCAGATGCCCCATTCAAAACGACATCCTACCGGTTTTAAAAAAATAAATGAAAACTGATAAGGCCAAATTTTCTCACATAAATCTCTTGTTTTATAATAATTGCATGTAATAATAAGTAGTTTTAGCTTTGTGTTGCCATATTTTTCTTTGTTCAGTTTATTCAGTTCGTTTTGCACTTCAGTTATAATCCTTTCAGCTTTGGCTATATTATTCATGCTTTATGAAAATGGAAAACTATAACTTACCCCCTCATTTTTCCACAAAAACGTCATATACATCATCGTTAGATCCTACGATGTCATAATTTTTATAATTATATCTCACTATAATATTATGATTTTTGTATTTATATTTTTTATGATGTCATACTTGATCGATATAGCGTTTTTATGGAAAAATAAGAGAACACCATAAATATTCTCTATGAAAATTCCATTGTCGAACATTCCATTCTATCTTGGAAATATGGAGTGTCGATCTACATCATCCTTTACTAAATTTGACAAATCTCTACAATATTCAAAGTTTCTCACGGATTTATTAACCTAAATTTGCACCTCCGAAAGGTACAAAAGTCCACAAACAAGAAAACTACAGCAACAAAGCAAATAAAACATAAAGTACATGAATGAGCATGAATTCATAATTTCATCAAATACAAACTAACACAAATTGCCAAACGTGTCTAAGCCAAAGTAAAATAAAATAAAAAACTAAACAAACCCAGGGGTTAAAACACAAAACCCGACTCTTACAACAACAAACACTGTACAAATACAAAGTCCATAAAATTAGGGTTCCTTAGCTCAAGATCCACACATTCAATGGTCTCTTACAAAGTACTAAGCTTCCCCCCACCTAAAACCTTAGGGTTAAATTAATAAATTCACCCAAAGAGCTAGGGTACAACAAAACTAATAATTAACCACAGCTCATAATACAACAACACATCAACAATAATTTCCACATACATCCCTGTAAATCTCAAAATTCCCATACTTGCCACCTCCCCCACCAAATTATCCAATTCCTTCAAGAAACAATCAAGTAATCCCCGCACCCCGTTTATCAGTCAGAAATTCCACCATTACCCCAAAAAACACTCCATACATAAACAACCCCACAAACACCATATCATTTCATAATTTCCAGGGACCTAAATGAAAACATTCCTCAATCAATCCTCCAACTCAACGAGCGAAGCCCGTCTCTCAGCAGCCTTCTTCCTTATAAATATCCCCCACCTCATCGCCGCCTTGATCTTCAGCCATCCCACAACCGCCTTACCGGATCCGGATCCGCCCCTCGGCCCGCTAGCCCGCTCCTCATTCTCAAACCCGAAGCCCGGCATCGGGGAGTTCATGAAACTCGGGAACCCGAACCCGTCGTCAGAAATCCCGCCAGATGAATTATCAGCCCCGCCTGAAAGAACGCGTAATAATTGCTGCATCTCTTCGTTCTCTAGGATCTGGTGGCTCCGAGTGCGGATTTCTTCCTCCATTAGGAAGTCGGAGTAGGGGTTGGAGAGGTCGGGGGCGGGGTTGTGGTGGTGGGAGAAATCTAGGGTTAGGGTTTGGGGGGTTTGGGAGGGAGTGAGGGCGAGGAGATTGTTAGGGTTAGGGTTTAGGGTTGGGGAGGGGGAGGGGAAGTGGGGAGTGGGGATGTAGGATTGGGGGAATTGAGGCATGGGTTGTTGGGGGTTTGGGGTGTAACGGGTCAAGGGTTGACCCGTGTTGTTGTATGCGAGTCTTGAACGTTCGGCTGGAAAGAATTGTTTGAGTAAATGTTAGAACAAAGGTTGTGATAATATAGGATACCGTGTATGTATCAGTAGTGAGATTTCATAATAGTAAAGGGATAAATGCACCGTCATTGCCTGTAGTTTTATTGGATTGCAATTTAGTCCTTGTACTATTGATATAAAATTGTTTGATCCCTGTAGTACTTTATGAAAACATACACAATTAGTCCTTGTGAAAGGGACTAGCCACGCACGAATCCATTAACTACAGGAACAAAAAGTTCAAATCAGCAGTACAAGGACCAAATCACAACCCAATTATCGTACAAGTTGACTAACCAAAAACACCCCAATAATAATAATAATAATAATAATAATAATAACAGGAGATCAAACACAAATCACCTTCCATAATGTTGCTGGCCTCGCTGCTGATCATATTGAGACTCTGCATATTATTGCCGCCGCTCTGCGACGGGCCGGCGAACGCGGCGGTCGGAGAGGAGGTGGACGCGGGCTGGTCGATGTTGCTGTTGTTGTTACGTTTCTTGCCTTGTTTGAAGCTCAACAGAGCCTTGCCGTCGTACTCTATCACGTGCGTGTTCCAGTTGTCGTACGCCTTTTTGACCAAACCGTCAGCTACCACCTGTTAGAAAAAAAAAGTTGAAATTAAAAAAGGGGGGGAAATGTGTGGTGTGGTGGAATTGGAAAAAAGTAGTTGGGTTGTTGGAAATTGCGAAAAAGAACGCGCGTTGTTGACAAAATTGGAAAACGTATGTGACGTTAGAAGTTAACAATGGTAGTTTTAATACTTTAATTACTTGAAAATTTATTTTTTGTATACTCTTTATTATATCATTTAAAATTTAAAACAAGATTTTTTAAAGTTGATTAATCTCTCTCTCTTTTCAATATCTGATTCGAAATAATATATTTCTTAAACTTAATTATGAAACTTTAAGATCTTTTTAAACTTTAAGATTTTTTTTAATTGAACTTTATTTGCAAGAGTGAGATTTTTTTTCAAATAATTCGCGTGCAAATCTATTGGTAGGATCTTTTTTCGCAATTTTGGCAATGAAGCAGTTGTTTTTTCCAATTTCCAACAATGGATAGGCTTTTTGCGAATTTCCCAAAAAACAACCAAATAAACAATTAAAGTATGAAAAAAGGGGAGAGAATTTTATAACTGACCCTCTGGCTGTCGGTTAGAGACTCGGTCGAGTAAAACTGGCCTTCATTAATCAAACCGACAAACTCAAATATGTTATTAAAAATCGCGCCCATGTTTCTTGTATTATCGGCGTAAAATATGTAATGTTTCCCGCTCAATACGCACGTCTTTGCGTGCTCAACGAGACTCTCCCACATTTTATTCGACATCCCGCTCCCCAATATCTATAAAAAAAAGGAATAAATAAATAAATAAATATTGTTATGAGGAAAAAGTAAATTATTAAGATGAACTGAGGCGTAATTGGATAAAGAGCGGTTGATTGAGGATTAATTATAGTTAACTTTGATTAATTGTAAAAGCGAGTAAAACATTTTTCCTTTTTTAGGGTTAATTTTGACTAATTGTAAGAGCAAAACATTTTCATTACGTTTCTGAGAGCCTGTTGATCGCGAATGAGGAGGCGAAGGAAATCCTCAACAGTGTTTACGTGTTGTTTGTTTAGCTTTTTGTGAAAGGCTCCGTCTTTTCCTATTTTCTCCAATCTCCACACCTCGTCCTTCAATGCTGGTGGATAGTGCTTCTTGTACACTACAAAAAAAAGGAAAAAAAATGTCAAAAAAATAAAAAATAAAAAGAATGTACATTAGTCCATGTACTTTGTTGGATTGTAAATTAGTCCCAGTACTATTAATTTGGCATGTTTGGTCCCTGTACTTCATGAAAGCATGCATGACTAGTCCCTGAGTAATCAAGTACTAACATGCACAATTACATAAAATACGAGGACCAAACATGTCAAATCAATAGTACAAGGACTAAATCACAAACCAAATAAAGTACAGGGACTAACAGTGCATTTATCCCTTTCAAAAATATCATGAAAACACAGGGGTAAAAGGAAAGAAAGGTGCTTTACATTCGCCTCTGTGGTCTTTTACAGTAAAGGCCTCGGTTTTTGCCTCTCTCACACGGATACCCTCACAAAAGCCGGGCGAGACTTTCATTCCGAGCCTGAATTTTCGGCTCCTTATCCAGCTGGAATTATCGGTGAATATTAATTCGCCTAAAGTCCCAACACCTTCCTTTAAAGTCACCTGCAAAATGAAATGAAAATAATTGTTATGTGAGAAATGTACCCAAAAAGGGAAGTTTTAGTTCGGAAAAGGAAATGTTTCCAGAGATAATTGGAAGGAAGAAGTTTGTTCATTCAGCGAAAAGAAAATGAGAAGTTTCATGTAAATTTGTCATAGACAAATATCAATACTTCAAAGATTCAAACAATAAATCATGGGTGACACGACATTCAAGAAAATGGTAACAAGCTTCATCCTTTTCTGTAAAATAAAGAGAAGCTTTTAATTAAGACTTAAATATATTTAATTGTGCTTTGCTACTTTTGTAATTAGAGACTAACAAAACAATAATAGAAAATTGGAAGCTTTCGCAAACTATGGTTGTTATTTGCATTTGTTAAAAATGGAAAGGAAACAGGATATGATTTCCATTCATCTCACGATTGAATAACGGCTCATTACAAAGCAAAATTTGACGACAAAAATTCTTGCCAAAACAGGCACAAAATTCAAACGAACCGCAATTTTCTTGTAACAGATCAAAATCTATACCAAATACATAACAAAAACACTCTTATCCGTCAACTACAAAACTACACAAATACGTCAAAGAACCCCTACCAACAATGAAAACACCAATAAATAATAACAAATACATAAATAATAACTGTAATAACAACACAACAGAAGCACCAACAATAATATTATTATTACTATTATTATTAAAATAATAACAGACCTGTAATTCGCCGGTCAAAAGGGGCCGTTTGCCTTCTCTCTCTTTCACAACGTGGCTCTCAAACTCCTCTTCAGTCCAGTCATCATCATCCTCTTTATTAAAATCCCCTTCCAAAACCATCACATCCAGCTTCGACGACGCCTCCGGCCCGCTCGTCACCGCCATACCTAAAAAATAAAATAAAAAGAAGACCATCAGGGGTATTTTAGTAATTTTGATAAAAAAAGAGAAGGGGGGAGTGTAAAAATAAGGTGTGAATGCACCGTTAGTTCCTTCGTACTACTACTTTTTTAGCTTCTATACGTTCGGCTTTTTTAGTTGGTAGCTGTATTACTCATTTGACTTTTTTAGTTCCTATAGTTTTCAAAATTGTGCATGTTTAGTCCCTGATTTAACGAAAGAGGTTAACATCGTTAATATTACTTTAAAACGACCATTTTGCCCTTCTATTTTATAGCGTTCAGGTACTAAAAAAAAGTTAAAATGTGTAGTACAGGGACGAAATTAGAACTCGATTGAAGTACAGGGACTAATGGTACATCTGTCCCTATTAATAAAAATTAAAAAACACCATTCAAATCGCAAACCACGAACAAAAACACAAACAAAATGCCGTCGAGGGCCTATTCGTAATTTGATTAAAAAAAAAGGGGGCAAAGCGTAAAATTACCGGTGTTGGAATCGAGAAGAACGACGTGGATGGTGGCGCCCTGCTCGCCCTCGACTTTGCCGCCGGTGAAGAGAGGCAGAGAGAGACGCGTTCTGAAGTGCAGCTGCAAATTCCGGCCATCAGGGCCCTCGATCCGTTTCGGCGACGATGACCTGGATAAATATAATAATATTATGCATATAATAATTGTGAATGAGAAAGGGTAATTGATAAAATGATAAAATGATGAAATGATGGATGGATAGTATTTTGAGTTTTTGTGAAAGCGATGTATTGTGTATCAGTATTATTGGATTGGATTTGATACATGTGTTTGTATGTGTGTAAGATAGATTATGGTATTTGTTTTAATTCTTATCAATTAATTTTCAAAGGGGGGTTAATTACAGGAAAAAAACTACTTTTTTCAAATTAATTGATTATTTGATTTAACAGTTAACTTCTTTTTACAGTACAAATAACGTAAGGTATATATAATAGTGCAAAATATGCAAGTTCTCACCTTCCTTGTAGTCTGGCAGGTCCGAGTTTTGCCAAGGCTCGTTCCACCTCTTCACTTACCTGACATAAGTAACAAAAATGGAAAGTTTTGAAAAATTGGTATGTAGTCATTTATAATTTATTGATCTCCAAAGAGAATAAGAATCCGTTTTAAGTTTTTAACAAAGGAAATTGAACTGACCACTCGGCGAAGAATCGGCTCGAGGGAAGAACAAAGTTTCTGCAAACTATCCACCTTCAGCGCCTCGACAATCACACTGCGAAAATTAGGGCAAAATATTTAAACAGTTAATAAGAGCGAAATTGTGTTTAAATTGAGGCTTAATTGCAAAAATTGGGGGACAAGTGAGATTATATTGCATAATTGAGACTTAATTACGCTGGATTTAATTCTAAAGGCACTGAACAGCCAGGGACCAACTACTCTAGACTTAACTCCCATTTCCAAAAGGGGAAAATGTAACCCACAAAAGAAATCCCAGCCTCCTCAAAACAAACAAATTTACTCCACAGAGCATTTAATATTAACATTCAATCTGAGTAAAAAAATAATTATTCCCACCACAAAAGCCATAAAATTTCCAAAAATTTCCCCAATTCAACTCAAAACACAAACAAAACCCTTTCTCACACAAATCAATCGAACAAATTACCTTGCAAATTTGCTCCAAAGAGCATTTAATCAGTTCAATCTAAGTTTAAAAAAAATTATTCCCACCACAAAAGCTCTAAAATTTACAAAAAACTCCCCTGATTCAACTCAAAACCGCAAAGAAAACAACTTTCTCACACAAAACCAACAAACAAATTGAACCAACAAAAAACCTGGCAAGAGCAGGAACTCTGGGCCTTTTGGGTTCTCCGTGAGGCGGCTGCTCCTCAGCTCCGTCTCCGGCGGACTCCAGAGCCCTCTTCTCGCCGCGCGTCATCGTGCCCGACCTCCCCAACTGCCTCGTCGGCCTCTGCATCTCAGATCTGACCAAATCCCCAATTCAGAACCTAATTAATTAATTAGAAATTGCAAACAAACAGATCGAGATTAATGACAAATTCCCCAATTCAGAACCTGATTAATTAGTTGGGAAACTGGAAACAAACAGATAGAGATTAATTGAGGGTTTGATTATAATTACCCTGCTGAAGCGTCTCACTTTACTCTACTGGAAAAATAGAATAATGAAATATACTACTACTGTCAAGCTTGTTTGGTTCTGTGAGAGAGATAAAAAGAGATGGAGGAATGAATTGAAAAGGTAACAAAGCTTTGGTAGCCACCAGAGAGAAAGAGGAGGAATTAGAGAGAGATGAGTGTTTGTTTAATCCTCTCCAGTTATGTGTAAAGTGTATAATAAGAGATGGTACTTTATTTATTTATTTTAATTTTAATTTAATGGTATGGTACTCAATATAAAGTATAATAATATAAGAGATGATAGGTATCTTAATGGTAATCCAAGAATATGTTACCTCCTTATAATTATAATTGCCACAAAATTAGTTTGTTAATTAAATGATAAATCAAAAGTATATTTAAATGGTAAATCAGAAAACCCAGTTTTGTGTAAAGTGTATAATAAGAGATGATACTTTATTATTTTAATGGTATGGTAATCAATATAAAGTATAATAATATAAGAGATGATATTTTAATGGTATGGTGATGGTGGTAATCCAAGAATATGTTACCTACTTATAATTATAATTGCCACAAAATCAGTTTGTTAATTAAATGATAAATGAAAAGTATATTTAAATGGTAAATCAGAAAACGGGACGGTATATTATTTTTTTCTTTCTTTAATATACCTTTTGTTTTATATAAATTATTTTTATTGCTTTACGTATATATTGTTTACCTCTAGGTATTGTTTAAAAAAATGTGTTTTATATATTGTTTGTTTTATTTTATATATTGTATGATGGAAAATCTCGTCGTACAAATCGGGTTCTAATTTTAACTTAATTTATTGTGTATTAAAAATTCAAAAGGACAGGAAAATGAGAAGTATAATATCTTGACTTTTCCGATTTTCAAATTCTCAAGTTATTTTAAAACAATTTGTAAGATATACATGCAGGTATGTTAGGTAAATAAATAAAATATTTGAAGCTTGGATTTACTTTATTTAACAATGACATCGGACAACATAATGAGTCATTGAATCCTTTATTATTATTATTATTATTATTATTATTATTATTATTAATAATAATAATAATAATAATAATAATAATAATAATAATAATAATAATAATAATAATAATAATAATAATAATAATAATAATAATACCATATTAAAAATGATAATTTGGAAAGATCAAGGCCTGCAAAGAGATTTCATTAAAATTTCTCATACATTTTCCTTCTAAATATTAAATGAATGAAACCGATATTTAAAATTTATTCATATTATAGATCATAATATAATACTAATAAATTAACTTTCTATAATTAGTAATAGTTTATTTAAAAAAATATGCAACAATGTTTATGCATTGATTGTACTCTACTTTTAAAGAAAATAATATTTATTTTAGAATACGAAACCGTCATACATAACAAAGTTTATTACTTTGTATATTATCTATTTTTAAAATACTAGTACAATTTTAAACTTACGAGTCAAAATCTTCATCTTTCAAGTTGAGCTTTGAAATTTATAAATATCACAATGGTACTCAACTTTAAAATTTCATAAATTGGTGACGAATGCACCAGCACAATTATATATTCACAAGTGGAAATACAATATTTATTTTCTTTGTTCAAAAATTGAAATTAGAAAACGAGTATGATTCATTATTTATTAATCAAAGAGCCCAATTGGGTTAATGGATGGGTTCTGTTTTATGTGAATGGAGAAGAAGGTGGTCTGAATAGACTTGGCGAAGACTTTGGTGATAGATTGGGGTCGGAATTGGTACAGTGTGTGAGAAAATTATTGTTTAGACATGGTGTATTTATTAATTTTTCATTGACATCCTAGCATTTCTGAATTTTGCAAAAAAAACCTCATTTTTTAGATTTCCCCAAAAATCTAAACTCAAATAAGATAGGATTCATAAACGAAATAAAAAAATAAAATATATTTTTAAATAGAAAATCAATTGATTATATCATGAAATGACATAATGAAATATTAATTAAATTAAATCTAAGTTGAAAATCATTTTTTTACATTGCGTCTTTTTGCTTTATTTATTAGTTTATTTATAATAAAATGTATATTTTTCTTTCGGTCGGTCTATCTGGCTATAGGATCGAGAGAGATAAGAAGTTGAGATCTTGGGTTGGATAAAATTATTTTTTATCCCAAAAAAATATTTTTCGATATGTATTCTTTTGGACTTGTTCATTTTTTTAACAAAAAAATTACAGGCCCAAAAGAATATATTTTGGAAGAACAAAATTAACACTTTGGTTTTTCAAAATATATCTTTTGGTCAAATAGAAGTAATGAATTTTTATGGTAAACTTAATATTTTATTTTTTTTTCCAAAATATACCTTTTGCTCTACATCTACTAGAAGCGAATATTTTTCAATAAAAAAAAGAACATGTGTTATCTATCAGGTTGACCTTGGCCCAGTAGGCCAAGATGAAAGGTACAAAAAATAATGGAATCTCAAATCATTTTAATCCTCTAAACCCGTAAAAATAGCAAAAAATATGTTAAAATTTTAATTGAAGACCTTAGTCTGTACAATCTAAAAAATCATGATTTTTAAATTTACATTCATGAATCAATGCATAAACTTCATCACATATCAGTCACGCATTAATAAATTTAGAAGTATTTATTACTTTTGTATTAAAAATTTATATTTAATTTTTTGAGTTTCAAAGTCTCATTATAATTATCGTCAAATACCTCTGAGTATACTGGACTAGTCTTTATTATCTAATCAGGACTAGATTATGTAGGTTAAATTATATGTGAACTCATGTCAGTAAGATTATAAAAAAAAATTCAATCCAATATTAGTGGTGGGGCTTTATAGGTCATGATCCCCCAATATTTTCGACCCAGCAGTAGATACTATACGGAACTACTCCTCTGACTACATGACACTTACCTAGCTAACACCTCCATCCAGTTCTACCCAAACTCTTTCGGTTCACTCCAACATTACCCACTTGTCCGGCTGTTGCTAAGCAGTTTTGAGATATCAAACGGATCTCCCCAGATGGTAATCTTAATGTGGCTGATCAATATCAGCAATGCAGTTCATCCAACGATAAACCTCATTTCCATTAGAGAACTATAACACAATCAAACCCGAATGAGCAAAATGTGAATTAAATTTAATGAATAAAAATCTAAAGCGGTGTATTTCTATATGTATTGACCCTTCAAAATTCTGTACAAGTGTAATCAGTAGTGTTAGAAATTTTCTGACCTCTCAACATACTCAGTTAAGCTCGGACACTGTTCACCATATAACATATTCTTTTAGAGAATCTAAACAGTGGCAGTTTTTAATTATTTACAAAAGTTAGGTGGTTTTTTAAAAAAAATATATTAATAATAAGCTCCTTTTAACTAGATAATAAAATTCTTTATCATTCATAAAACATAATGATATTTCACATCTTGAAGGGTTTATGTGATATTTTGAGATTTTGTATGGGTACAAGTTAAATTCCGGCTACTTATAATTATGTCTAACTTATACACCTGGTTCATACAAAAGCCTTCATCCAGACACATAAATTATATATTTAAGTACCATTTTCAAGAAAATTTATATACAAACCTGGCACATGCTTGTAATAATTAGGCATTGATTCTCTATAAGATACTCTAATCAGAAAACACCATGCACCAGGAGCAGCAAAAATATTTGAGTTGTATGATGATGGTGTGCTTATCTATTGTCATGACGGCTAAATTGAAGATATTTTATTTTCCTTCTTTCATCTTTTACTTACAATATTTATATTTTTCGAAAAAAGATTATGGGCCCAAGAATAGAGAAATTTCAACGAGGGTGGGAAGAAAATTCGTACCTGTTTCTTTTGGGTTATTTAACTTATTTTAGGTTTCAAAATTGTTTTTGTTTATGAGAGGATGATATAATATATATGAAATGTTTAAAAATAGTTATATTTGAAATAGTATATAAAGTCCAAAATAGTATTTATATTTAATAAAAAACGGTATATAAAAACTACAAAATAGTATATATATTTAATAAAAAAATGGTATATAAAAAAATACAAAATAGTATATATATTAATATATATCAAACAGTATATATTTAACCAAAAACAACATATAAAATCCAAAATATATGAAAAATTCAAGAACAAGGTATATTTTAATTTTTATATATTTAGAGATCTGTAAAAAATAAAAAATATAATAAAAAATTGTCACATGTCACAATCTGATTGAGAGATGACCAACTATGTGCACCTCTATCGGGTCTTGTCCGTTTTATTTAACTGAAAGTTATCTTGGACATTTTTAGAGTATGATCTTCTGTTTTTTTTTATTTTTAGTTAACATCATCATTTCATTTTTAACTATTTTTTAGCATTTTCATTGTGTACATCATCAGTCTAATTATTTCATCTGTAAATTAATGAAATATGAATAAATCTAAATCATTCTTTATTATTGTTTTTTAATTACTATTATTTTTTTCAGATTCAAATTAACTATCTATAGGTTGAAAGACTAATAATGTTGAATTCGACTTTGGTATTCTCCCCAAAATTTGAGAGTATCTAATTGCTTGAAGTAGTATTTTATGACTACTATATAACATAACTATTTGTGTTTGTACTCATTTTATTTTGTTCTAGTAAAGATAAATTCACTAATAGATGAAATGATTTCCTGAACTATTCATCATCTTTGATTTTTTTTGTTTATAAAACGAATATTGGTTCATTTGCAATAATATCTTATGAGCATTCATTACGAAAACAGGGACTGCTCAGCGGTTTTAAGAATTCTGTATGAGAACTCAGAGGGTCTTTAAGCATTTTAAATTCGAAGTTTGCAATAATTAAAATTTAATGACCAAGGACCTGAATATAGATGGATATATATCAACAATTAAGCTAACGATTTAACTATTAAAATATTTATTATATTTCAGTATCACATAATGGAATCTAAGTTACACAATTTTTTTTAGAGAAATTAATCTCTAAAAAATAAAGTAAGTTACACAATCTAAGTTACACAATTAATCTTGAAGAAGGCTTAACACTAAGTTTGACTTGTGCAATTATACCAACTAATCTTTATTTATGCAATTTATACAAGTCCTTGACTAACCCACCTCTTTGACATTTTTATGATGTCATACCACTCTAATGTTTCAACTTTGATTATGAGGTGTTCTACTCATATTAGGGCAGTGATCATGATGAAAGACCATGTTCTATATTATATGTGACAAAGTATTGATATTTCATCAGCGGTCCACAAAATAACGTATTCTACCGTATTTCATTAATTTTTTTCCTTTTAAAAAAAAATAATGAGACTGAGTCAGATACATTGTGATAGGACCGGTACGGTCCGGTAGCGCCAAAACCTAGATCAAACTAGGTGAAATATAACTGTAATAACAAAATTGTACTTTATTCCAGTTTGTATACCGAATTGGAGATAACGTCCTTAGTTGCAAAGAAGGTCTTCCAGAATATTCAGAATCCCATAATAGAGCCTTTCGAATTTCTTCTCCTGATTTCTCTTTTTTTAACTTGATAGGATAAGAAAGAATGATTCATTGATTCTATTATTCTAAGAACCAGATTACTTATATAGTCAATTGATAATATTTGCCAAAAGACACCTTGGTCTATAGACATCTTATGCCTCTTAATTGGTTATTTTTATTTTAGGCCAACAATAGAAATTACCTCACAATATTTTACACACCAAAGACCACACCATAACTTAACACATTAATGCTTAATATATTATTAACCAATTTGATCACTTTATTTTAAGGGGTAAATTTCACCGTAGGTCACTCAACTTTCAAAAAATAATCAAATAAGTCACTCAACTTTCAATTGTCCCCTACAAGTCACTCAACTTTAAAAAAAATATCAAATAAGTCACTGAACTTTTAATTGTCCACTATAGGTCACTCAACTTTCAAAAATAACCAAAATAGGTCACCCAATTAGTTGAAAAATACAAATAAGTCATCCGATATGAGTGATCTATTTGATAATTTTTGAAAGTTGAATGACCTATTTGAACATTTTTTTGAAGTTGAGTGACCTATATGGAATAATTGAAAGTTGAGTGACTTATTTGGTCATTTTTGAAAGTTGAGTGACCTATAGGGGACAATTGAAAGTTGAGTGACCTATTTGGTCATTTTTATGAGTTGAGTGACCCGGGGTGAAATTTACCCTATTTTAAGCATATATGATAGTATTATAATACATATAATTATTTTACATATAAGTCCAACGTTGGATTAATGATCCAACAATCTCCTACTTGGATTATATGTATAATCTTATAATTATGTATTGTAAAAATAACCAAAGTGCATGCAACTTTTCTGTCATAACTTACTTTATGTGTCCCCGAACAATTCCGTCCATCAATCATATCAGTATAGGATCAAAACGGTTTTCGTCACTTTTTGCATAACTGAAACTTCAGTGGTCACATACATCAATACAACTGAATGACATGAATCATGATGTGGATGTGTAGCATGAAAATTTCATAGAATGTGATCGTAACATGCCTATTTCCAATTTGGTCCTTCTTAGTGAGATCAATCGCCTCATTTAAAATCTTATTGAGACAAAACCGTCTCCCTTAAAACTTGAATGAGATATCTCTTATAACCTTAACGAGACAAACCAGTCTCCCTTATAACCTTAATGAGACGAACATGCCAAAATTCAAGAGTATAGAAAAATAAACCTAAGTAAATTCAGACATCTCAAGAACCACAACAAATTACGTTAAGACGATCCATTAGATAAAGAAAAAGTGCAATACCAGACGATTATATTGTGTTTCTCCAAGAACATGAGTTTAACAATGGAATGATGGAAGATGATCCGATCAATTTTCGTCAAGCCATGGCAGGTTCTAATTCTCAAAAGTGGATCGATGCCATGAATGAAGAGATTTTCACACAGAAAGAATGAATAGATTATAAAGAGACTTTCTCTCCAGTTATATATATTTTGATATATATATGATGGTTATGATATAATATTTCGATTATTGTGAAAATTAATCTACAACATATTCAAAACATATATATTCCATCCGTACGGTTGAAATTTGAATTTTTGATGATATATGTAGTATTTTGGTCATAAACAAAATCCGAATTTTACTTGTACAAGTTATTTAGTTATCCTCTCTCTCTCTCTCTCTCTCTCTCTCGCGCGCGCTCTCTCTCTCTATATCTGTAATAACAAAAAAATCATGTTATAGTGTTCAAATCGATGATCCAAATCATTCATAATTACCTACGTGCTAAAAACATATGGCCTACAAAAAATTATTATTTTTAACAATCATTTTATTGCCCATCAGACGTAAAATAAAACACATCATCGAACAATCAAAATGAATTTTAGTCGATTTACAGTGAAAGTTACTATAATTTTTTAAATTTCATCTAATTATATTTGGGGGTTAGATGTACACGTTTAACAAATCGGATATTATATACGAATTTTGTAAACCACAAAATCAATTTTGACCGTTTGATAATGTGTTTTGTTTTATGTTCGATGCATATTGAAATAATTATTAAATACAACAATTTTTTGTAGTCCACATATTTTTTGTAGATAGAGCATTATGAACGGTTCCGATCGTCTATTTGAATACTAAAACATGATTTTTCATTAATGGCACCTTGAAATAATTATTAAATACAATAAATTTTTGTAGTCCACGTATTTTTTGTAGATAGAGCATTATGAATGGTTCCGATCGTCTATTTGAACATTAAAACACGGTTTTTTCGTTAATGGACCTTGAAATAATTATTAAATACAACAAATTTTTGTAGTCCACGTATTTTTTGTAGATAGATCATTATGAACGGTTCTGATCGTCTATTTGAACACTAAAACACGGTTTTTCATTAATGGCACCAAGGCCTTGGTGCCACTAATGACACCATCGACAGACTATATATATATATATATATATATATATATATATATATATATATATTGTTTGATTGAGGTCTATAGGGGGGTTTAATAGGCTTATACGTGCGGAAGCAAGTAACTTGAATTTTTATGGTTTTAAACTTTTTAATATTTTTAGACTTTTGTTGATGGTTGTTTGAATACTAATTAACCAAGCAAAATAAATTAACAAGAAATTAAAGTAAATAGAAAAAATAAAGAGATACCGAACACCAGATCTGATGACAGAGTTCGGCGAGGTGGTTGGGTAAGGCTTAATCACCCGTTTACTCACTAGCGACCCTTACTGCATTCACGAGTTGCCTACTCTTCGGGACTTACCTTGCGGCTCCGATAATCACTAACAAATAAGATCGATTACAAGACCTCGAACCACCGCTCGTCTTACAACAACCTTGATGAATTGATGGAGCAATAACTTACAACCGTTCTCTTTAACTTCAATCAACAACGAGCAACATGCTCAACAACTCGATTAGTCTCTCTTGAAATTTAGAGCAATTCAACAGTATTAAGAAAAGAGTATTTCTACTTTTTGTATTGAGAATTCATGAATTTGATCTGAGAAAGCCCCTTTTTATAGGAGGAAATAGGAGCCCTCAGAAAAGGAATCATGCGCAGTTCCGTTGCCAACGGACTACAAAAATGGAAGGAAATTAAAGCAAGATATTCTCCCAACGGCTAAATATCTGATGGTCCGTTGACAACGGAACAAGTCCATTGCAAACGGACTATACAGCAAAAATTGACAGTCGTTGTCAGGATGAAAAATTCTTCAATGGATGGTTCTGTTGTCAATACAGTGGTCCGTTGGCGACGGGCCACTTTCGTTGTCAACAGAACTAACCAGAATTTGGCATTTTGCAGATTATACTCTCTTTTTAATAACAATTAAATTTCTCACCAAACTACACATACACGAAGAGCTAAAATGCTTGCTCCCACACCTTGAAAACCTCTTTTGAAATCCCTTGCACGCTATGACTTCTAGTTCTTTTGAGATCCGCAAGATACGTCCAATTTGATTTACTCTTCATTTTCGAGAATTTGATCGTGCGACTATCTAGCTTAAGGCAATCTCACACAAATATATTAGTAGTTCGGAATAGTTTTAAATATCATCAAACTGAGGACAACACACTCCCCATTTTGATGATTTTCAAAACTATTCTGAGAATTGAGCAATTTTAAAGTTATTCTCCCCCTTTTTGAAAAGCATGCAAAAGGAACACGGTCGAGAGGCAAGAGCTCCCCCTTGGATTGTGAAACCATGAATAAAAAAACAAAAAAAACTACATGCACACATTAATATATGAATGAAATCCAAGTTTAAATAAGTTCATAATAGTAAACACAAGGTCACAATAAAGTACCAACAATAAGCAAAATACAACACACAAAGGCATCAAAATAACCTAATAATAAGTCTAAAAAAATGTTAACGAAAATAACGAGCAAAACACGACTAGGGTAAGTTTTTGAGACAGAGACAGGTCATTTATTACTCAGCCGGCCACCAAAGTCGGAGGGGTTAGAGTTGGAGGATGAGGATCCGGGAGCGTACCGGTTATTAAAGGCCGAGAGTAGGGTATGAAAATTCTCTTATTGAACCCGATAGAGATCTTGATACATCCAGTTATTTTTGCGAAGAAATTCCGCGAATCTAGCATTGCTCTCATCTTGGCGGAGTCGTAACTCCTGCTATCCGTCACGAAGAGTCGCGAAATCCCGTGTTTGGCAATGGGCCATAGCGCGTAACACTTGATAAGTCATACCGGTGGTGTAGTCTAAGTTGATGGCGTCGTCATCATCAAAGTTATTGTGCTCGGTCTCGGGTTCCAATGGCGGGTCTTGGTTGATAACGGGTTCCGCCAAAGGGTTAGGGTTAGGGTTTGCCGGGGCCGGATTTGCTTGAGGGAATGTGCGTAAAGCACGTGCGAGACTTTCCGGTGTCTTGGATTCCGTATCGGATGGAAACATGGGTTGTCCGCGTTCGGTCAAAGGTAGAAAGTAATAATAGACCTTCCTTCCTTGAAGAGTGAAACAACCATACATGTCCATATCACAGGAGTATGGCTTAAGATTGTATTGATTTACGTAACGGTCAAGATCAAGGAGATCATGATTAGGGTTTCTATATATATATTACTTTTAATGGTTCTCTTTAGCCCTTGAATTAGCCTCTAAATGAATCTTATCCATTGGATTAAGATACTGATATGTATCAATCGGATACGGGTATCATTTCCAATAATATACGGATATGGTGATACGGTATATCTAAAAAATATGTAGGATATAAATGCGATAATTTTATATATTATTTTATTATATATATATTATATATATATATATATATATATATATATATATATATATATATATATATATATATATATATATATAGAGAGAGAGAGAGAGAGAGAGAGAGAGAGAGAGAGAGAGAGAGAGAGGAGATGACTAAACAACTTGTACAAACAAAGTCCGGATTTTGCTTGTGATTTTGCTTGTGACTAAAATTCATCAAAAATTCAAATTTCAACTATTCGGATGGAATATATATATTTTGAATATGACGTAGATTAATTTTACAAGAATCGGCATATTATATCATTTTCATCATGCATCATCAAAATATATATAATATGTATTATATATATTTTGATGAATTTTGATAATATATGATGGTAATGATATAATATTCCGATTCTTTTGAAAATTAATATACAACATATTCAAGACATATATATTCCATCCGTACGGTTGAAATTTAAAATTTTGATGTTATATGTAGTATTTTGGTCACAAGCAAAATCCGAATTTTGCTTGTACAAGTTATTTAGTCATCCTCTATATATATATATGAAACTTCATATGCACCGCCATTTTATTTAGCGCCCAGCATCGCCTGAATTAGAAAGGTATAACAACATTACAAAAAGGTATATGGATAAACAAAAAAGATAGAATGAATACATATAAAGATATATTGATATACAAATGATATTATTTTTTAATTAGTTTAATTAGTGAAAAAATATACAGAAACGCCGAAGAAATAGTATATCGTCGCGACAGGGTCGTCTAACTCTGTCGTGATTTCAGATTTCCCTTAAGAATATATGTTCTTATGTTAGAGGTATCCGATGCAGAATCTGTAGAGTATCCGTTATTGTTTTGGATTAAAATGTTATGAAACAAAATATTTATTTCTTATCGTAAGTTATATAGTTAGATGTCTTAATCTTATATACAAAATATTTGTTTCTTATCATAATTTAATATATAGTTAGATGCCTTATTCTTACATTATTGATTTTATATTTGTATGTTTTTAGAATAAATGCTCTTATGTTAGAGATATACGATGCGGAATGTGTGTTATTGTTTTGGATTAAAATATTATGATATGTTACATGGCGTATCTGATATGATATCTAAGTATTTGATACAGGTGTCAGTATATGATAGACGATAGATACAACTGAATATTTAAAATATTCGTGTAACATAGTCTGTATATGTCACTTTTCATGTTTGAATAAGCAATATTATCACAATATTTACATGTGCTAATTTTGTCGGTATATGCATTTATTATGGTGCAAGCTTATACGTTAGCTGCTTTTGATAAAAAAAATATATGGTATTTAGTTCTTTGAGGTAAAAAATAAAATTTCCTATCTCATAATAACACTATCTTTAAATTTTTCAGTTATTTTCAATTACTAATAGGGCAGTTGTATTGTACAAGCTGACTTTGACTTAACTTCCTTTTATATAAATGTAACCACTGGTTCAAATTATTTTTGGCAACTTGAGGATCTTGAGCTCTTCTTCAATCCATGGTTGAGAGGACTATAATACATGTCCTTTGTTTTTTTCATATCTTTCAATTTAAGCATGTGACATTCTTTACCTTCAAACTGGGTTCTTTGAAAAAAATTAATGGCTTCATGTGAACGGAAGATAAATTAATGTAAAACATTGTATAACCATATGAAATTTTAATGCATTGGTATAATTAAACTGTAATTATTCGTTAACAGTTAATTGTGTTTGATCTCTCTTTTGCAAAGTTTCGGATAAAAGCATCATCTTTTTTGTCTATTATGTTTAATTTTTGCTTTTTATTCTGATATTTTGACACAAAAAATTAATGTATATTTGCTTTATTCTTAGTATTTTGGCATGATATGATATTTCTAATCCTTGGGGGTTGTAATTTTTTTATCAGGTTCTCATGTAAACAATATTATGATCGGATTCTTAGTAATATGTAATATATACTTGATAAAAGAAATGTTATTGTTATTATAAGTTTTTTACTTCATGGAAGTTTTAAATAAAAACATTATTAGAGTTTCAAAATCTCGCACAAAGCCCGAAGATTTTGCTAGTTCATATATAATGCCAAACTTATAATGAGTGAGTGACATAAATATTCTTATTAAATTTCTTTGCAGAAGTTTGTAAAGAAAAGACAATGAAATCAGATCAAACTGAGGCCAATTTGTCCTTGATCAAGCTGACTTGATTCTTTGTTGCATGTACAACACCTATAATTTTAACCAATTTGTCCTTGATTAAGTTGACTTGATTCTTTGTTGCATGCACGACAGCTATAATTTTAACGTGTCACATAAATCTTCTCAATAAATAGCTCGTTGTATGGAGATTTTCAAAAAGTTGGCATAGAAAATTAACCAAAAGGATTAGACAAATGGATTAGAAAATTAGCTCAACAAGAGCTTTGTATATAGTAATAATGCAATATTCATACATAATGTTTCAACGAAGTAGGATCAATAGGATTTTTCTATGCAAAACACAACATTCTAACAAACAAAATTTGTCGGATCGCCAAAGTACGCATCGTAAGCAAATACTTTAGAAAAGAATTGGCAACACATCAACATGAAGAATCACATCAATAAAATGAAAACAAGGCACCATCGTTTAATAATAAGTTAAATAACTTAATAATTTAAATCTAGTTATACAAAACCATCAACCATACGACAACAAAACTACTCAAACGATACAAAATTCGATCTTAGCTCTCACAAACAAAATACTCCTCATCATTTTCTCTCTCAAAAGGGCAATAATGTCAATTCACTCTTTGAGCCTTACTATTCCTCCTATCGCCCGAGTCATTATTCCTCTTTCCATGCTTGTTTCCATACGATCCTCTTCCCCCTCTATTATTGTACCTTCCACCCCTAACAAATACATCAAAATTAGAATTTCATCAACAAAATAATACTCATATTGTTTTTAATTCCCTTTAAAATAATATTCATATTTAAAAAAAAATAAAAATAAAAACCAACCTTCCTCTGTGGGATTTGTTTTGTGCAATATTATCCCTCTTTTCGGCCATCTTTTCAGCCAGTTCAGCCCAATATTTCTTCTCCTCTTCACCTGAAAAATAAATGTAAAAAAAATCAAGTACTCTGTGATTTGTACATTCAAATTTACGATAAATGCACCGTTAGTCCTTGCACTATTGATTTGGCATGTTTGAAAAATTGTGCATGCCAAGCATGCATGTTTTCATAAAGTGCATGGACCAAGCATGTCAAATTAATAGTACAGGGACTAAATCGCAATTCAATTCAAGTACAGGGACTAAAAGTGCGTTCATCCCTTCAAAGTTTGATGTGTTTAGGTTTCTTCTCATTAACAACTTTCAGCTGAAGATAAAGAAACATAATCTATATTTTATTTCAAGATTAACATGTTTATATGAGAAATTAAATTATTATTTTTTCAAGATTAACATGTTCATTTGAGAAATTAAATTAATATTATTATAACATTAATATGCTCATGTGAAAAATTAAATTAATATTATTTCAAGCTTAATATGTTCATCTGAGAAATTAAATCAAGAACCTCGAATATTTTATTTCAAGATTGATATATTTTTATGAGATATTAAATTAAATTAATTAAAATTATTGTTTTACCTGTTACGGCATCTACGGTTGCGAGATAGTTTTTGACTGTGAGTCCGCCTTGGTCGGATAAGGCGGCCATGGCCCTTGCTTTTTCGCCTCCTTCTGGATCCTGGTACCGGATGTAGCCATGGTTTTCTCCCCTTGAGAAGTCTATGAACTGTAGAGAGAGAAAGAGAGATTTTAGAGAGAGAAAGGGATTAGAGAGATAAACTATGGAGAGATTAGAGAGACTGGTGAGACTAGTGAGAGAGAGATTAGCGAGAGAGAGATTAGAGAGAGAGACTAGAGAGAGAGAGAGATTAGAGAGAGAGACTAGAGAGAGAGAGAGATTAGAGGGAGAACTGGTGAGAGAGAGAGATTATAGATAAATTAGAGAGAGAAACAAAATGGTCTACCTTAATGGTTCCGAATTTACCAAACACAGACTGCACATCTTCCCTCGAAATCTGATGCCCTTCACTTTTGCTATTCTCACGCTCCACTTTCTCATTTTCACCCTCTGCTTTTTCATTTTTATCCTCAACTTTTTCACTTTCAGCCTCTACTTTTTCACTTTCACCCTCTGCTTTTTCATTATCGCCCTCTTCTTTTTCTTTTTCTGCCTCTACTTTTTCATTTTCACCCTCAGCCTTTTCTTTTTCGGCCTCTGTGTTTTTCTCTGATCCTTTTTTAGTCAGTTTAAAAGCGATAATAAGGCCCTTCTGATAGCTGCTCCATAAAGAAAAAACAATCGTTAATTGGAAAAAGAAAAAAAATAGATAAAATTTAACATGTAAGATGCAAGAATGATTAGAATACAACATTTCAAGATTTGACAGTCATAAATAATGTGTATTTTCAAGATAAAATAAAATTAAAAAAAATTATTAAATGAATTATTCTCACCTTTCCTCGTGATTTTTCTTGTGACGCTCTTTCTGTACTTTCATTACTTCCTCTCTCTCTTCATCATAATCCTTCCTGTTTTATTGCAAACCACAAAAACAAGCAAAGTTAAATAAATCCAGCCCAATAGTTGTATAACAAAAACATAACACACATTTTCATCGTAATGTTACATCATCTACATAGAATTCCTATATGTACCAAGTCTTCAACTGTAAAAACATAATTTATTTTTCAGTTCTAATTCAGTCCCTGAAATAATTTCAAACTCTAAATTTCTAACCTATAGACTACCTAAATGTACCAAATCCTTTAAATTTCAAACCCTAAAACTTATAGAATTCCTGGCCATACCAAAATCCTTTAAATTTCAAACCTATAGAATCATTAAATTTCAAACCTAGAAGCTTGTAGGTTTTTTTTAATAGAATAAGCTAGGGCTCAAAATTCAATATCTAAAAGATAATTCGAAATTTTTAGAACAATTACTTTGGTTTGAGTTGCAATTCAGTCCTTTCAAAAACCAAATTTTCCTTCATAACGCGATTCGCATCTTCTTCTTCAGAAAACTCGATCAGAGCTGTGCCAGTAAAAGTTCTTCTGTCAAAATGACGTGGTAATCTTACACTGTTCACCTGTTAAATCAAAAAACTCATTAAACCTTAAAATTAGAAAGACACAAAAGTCAAGGGAAATTTTCCAAAAAAAAAAACTGAACTTTTAAATATTTTTCAAAGAAAAAACCCTATATTTCTAGATCCTCGCTATATTGTAGGGACTAATATATTAGGATTTAAGAAAATATAGGGTTTTGAAAAACAATAAAAAGGTATTTTGAAAACTTCCGAAAAAATAATTATAGTTTTCCAGAAGAGTATCTTACCATTGGTTAGAAAAGAAAAGTGAAATTTCCCAAAAACAATCCTTTCCAAACACTCTCAATGACACTTTTAAAAAAAACCTACATTTTTACATTCTCTCTACATTATAGGTTCTCTCAAAAATTTGCCAAAATATAAATTACATTTCTAAAGTAACAATTACCTTAGCAAGTTTAGAAAAGAAAGACTCGACATTTTCCAATTGTACATCGTAAGGCAAAGGAGAGGCGGCGATGGTTCTAGAATCGACCTGTTCTATCACCTCTTCAGGTTTCAGCAACTCTGCAATTCTTCCTACTTTTTTCCCTGCAATTAATTCCAGCAATCGATCAAAAAGTAACATAAATTGTGAAATTTATAGCGTGTTGAGATTTAATGCAGGGTGAGAAAGTAAGGGATAAATGCACGGTTAGTCCATGTGCTTTAATTGGATTTCAATTTAGACGATGTACTGTTGATTTCACATGTTTGGTCCTCGTACTTTATAAAATGGTATGATTAGTCCTTGAATCAGAGACTAATCGTGCATGTTTTCATAAAGTACAGGGATCAGTTTAAACCATTAGTTCAGGGACTGGATTGCAATCCAATTAACATTTATCCCTTTGTATAATTGATAAAAGATCATATAACTAGTTATGTTCATAGTGTTAAAATTCTAGCTAGGTGAGAATGTAAAGACCGTCATTCAGAAATAAACAAAGGCTAAGTAAGACTACTGATCAATCTATAAATAGACAATTAATTTATATAAGGGATAAATGAAATATTAGTCCACATAGTTTAATACGATTGCAATTCATCCACTGTACTTTAAAGAATTGTATGTGTTCTCATAAATTACAGGGTTGAAACCGTTTAAATCAGCAGTACAGGGACTGGATTGCAACCCGATTTAGTAGAGTGGATTTATTTATAAACGATCATATAAGTAGTTATGTTTACATTGCTAAAATTCTAGCTAGGTAAATAATATAACAAAATACCGCAGTCTGAAATACGGAGAGTGGAAGACCGGTTTTTCAAAACTTCTGCAACTGAAACTACCGCAGTTTCAGGTACCGATTCAGCTTTGGTAGTTTGATCCAAACCGAGAATTGATTTCATCCGTCCGAACGAGCATATCAAAGCCAAACTCACCACTTTATAAATCCATCCACATAAATCAAGGCATAACATTTTTTAAGTTAAATAAGTAAATGATCACTTGAACAATGCTTTTTTTTTTCAATGTATAACTTCATAAAATAATTATTAAAATTAAATATAAAAATTAAAAAATGTGAAATTGGGAAGGATACGTCCGTCCTGACTCTCTTCTACGGTTTTACGCAGGAAATTATCTCTAGGCAAATTGCTGTCACTGAAATAAAACTCAACCTAAAAATGAAAAAAATGGATATAATTAGAAAAAAAAAAATATCAAAGCTGTTATGATTTAGTTTCCCACTTTGCCCCTTAACAAAATAGAATATCCCTATGTAATTTTCAGAATCAGAGCTGAGAATCAAGGATTTAATGGTCACCAAAACCAATTCAGCTCAACTCTTCCAATTAAAAAAATCTCATAAATACCAAAAACAATTTCATGCTAAGCTCTGGTAGTTGTAGAGAAGACTGACCTGACGAAGAACGTTCTTTGCCTTTGCGTCGTCCATGGATACTGTTGCCTTCGCCTCGGCCGCCATGGTTTGTCGTAGGGTTTTTGGTTAGGGTTTTGGGACGGAAAGAGAAAGAGAGAGTTTTGTTCGGACAGTTTTAAAGAGCGGACTGATTCGTTTTGTCTGGTCCACTTCTCCTAAAGCTAAATATTGGACAATCAACTAAAATATGAGAAGTCTTAAATTTTTTTTTTTTTGAATCGTAAATAATTTTACTACCTAGACTTATATTAAATAGAGTATTTTACAAAAATATTTACATTCAATTCCCGTGATAGTCACGATTTTATAAAATTTAATGAAATTTTTCTTATGATCTATGTATCTTATGATTCTCGTGCGACGTCCGGATTGCCATTACGCGCGTGGGGCTTCATGTTGATTTCTTGTCTTGCCCGCCATCCTTAGCCATTCATCCGCATTCTCGTTGATAATTAAGAATACTTGTTCTTTTTTGTTTCTTTTTTGCTGCAAGATTCTTGCATTGCGTTATTTCCAATGTAGTTTTAATTAAAGACTATGCCACCGAATCCCAAGTTAATCATGAAACGAAGGAAATAACAGAAATAAAAACAAATTATTTTCTAATTAATTCGAAATCCAGTTGGATAATTAAATCCTAGACTTTTTGATAAAAATATATAAGTTCTATTATAGGACATTCTTATGATGAATAGGCATAACTAAAAATATACAAGTGTTATTATAGAACAATATTTAAGTCTTATAAAGTATCATATAGGAATTATAAAAATAATAGATATGTCTTGTAAATTTATTTAAATCTTATAAAGTATCATATAGGAATTATGAAAATAATAGATATGTCATTTATAACCAAAATATAGAATAATGAAGATATTTTTCAATAAATATTCCTGGCAAAAAGTAGAGGATCAATCTAATATAATGAGTGGTGTTTTTTAAAAGCCCAATAGTTCTGGCCCATTATTAGGCCGGATAAAATAAAATAAAATAAAATAAATTTACACCCAGTAAAAAAATAAAAAGATACAAGAAGTCAGAATTAGGTTTAGGTTTTTGGGTTTGCTAAATTGAAGCTGAGCCAAGCTGATCGATTTGAGGAAAAATGAACGCTCCAGATCGTTACGAGAGATTTGTCGTGCCAGAAGGGACTAAGAAGTAAAATTCTCTTCTCCTTTTCCCTCTTAAGTATTTCTCTGTTGTAGAGTTACTGAGCCCCAATTTCACAAAATATGCACTCAAAATTTGCTATTAAGCCTCAATTTTGCGTGCAATTATGCCTCCATTAACTAACCTTAATTGTGCTTTTGAGAGCACTCAATTTTGAAATACAACCTATTTATTTAAAAAATATTAGGGGTTTCTTAAAATATTCAGAAAATATATATTTTTTCGTAATTTTCTGTTCTACAATTTTTGCTATTAAGCTCCATTTTGTTGCAATTATGCCTCCATTAACCTTAATTATGCATTTAAGCACTTGATTTTGGTATAGAACCTATTTATTTAAAAAATCTTAGGGATTTCTTAAAATATTCAGAACATATATTTTTCCATAATTTCCCTTTCTAATATGTCAACTATATGATGAAATTAGGGTTTCATATGAGAGAGACACCAAGATAGCGAATGCTGCCTCTTTCACAGTGGAGCGAGAAGACCACACCATTGGCAACATTGTTCGCATGTAATTTTTCATTTCCCACCCTCTATTTCTGTAGTATTGCATTTTATTCTTTTTTCAAAATTAATTTCACTTAAAAATAATTTCAGGCAGCTGCATAGGGATCCAAATGTTCTTTTTGCTGGATACAAGCTTCCGCATCCTTTACAATACAAAATCCTTGTTAGGGTAAGTTTTTTATTCTAATTTTAATTTCTTTATATACCGTATTTTAGTCCCAAATTTACCCAATTAACCCTGAATTAACCTTTAATTGTAGAAATAAATCTGAAATTAATTTTATCCCCTAATTTGTTTTGATTTGATGTACAGATTCATACAACTGGCCAATCTACACCAACTCAAGCATATAACTTGGCCATTAATGATCTTGATAATGAGCTTCAGCATCTCAAGAAAGGATTTGAGGTATTTTATTTTTATTTTTTATATTTTGTATATTTATATTGTATAAATGCAAATAAGTAAAATGTTTTATTTTGGGTATTTTAGGATGAACTCATGAGGTTCCAAGAAAGGCAAAATCAGGGTTATTAAATATTATGAAAGTAAGTAATTTATGTAGGAGTATTCTGATATTCTTGTAATGATATTTTGAGAACAAGTTACAACTTGTTTGTGGCCCTTAAATGGTTGACTGTTGGTATCTTAAGATCTTGAATTTGAAGACTTTGTAAAATCATATTTGCTTAAAAGTGATTTATTTGTGTTGAATTCTTTTTTCTCTGAAATCATATTTAATGCTGTTCTATGATCATTTTTAATTGGTTTCTTAGATAATTTATGTGGCTAAATCCTAAAGCATGTGTGATGATAACAAACAATTTTGGTGAGTTTTATTTTATGAAAGTGATGCTTTAGAATTTTTTTTTTTAATACCATTATTTCCCAAAATAAATCAATACTTGCCACTGTTTTGAAAATAATGTGGTAACTACCATTTCCGCCACTATTAGTGGCGGAACAATTTCTGTTCCGCCACTAGTAGTGGCGGAACAGATAGATTTTCAGTTCTGCCAAAAACGGTCCATTTGACGCACTAAACGTGGTTAATTAGTATTAAAAATCTTGTTCCGCCACTAGTAGTGGCGGAACATGTTAAAATATTTCTTTACCCCCACTTAAAGATTAACATGGCTTATGAATGAGCAATTAGCCTAAAAATTGAAGAATTACTATGTTCCGCCACTATTAGTGGCGGAAAAGGTGCATATTTCACCTGTTCCGC